>JAVTVY010006892.1:0-40436 GCA_036873755.1 Hanleya hanleyi
CGCGCTGCAGAATGGAGGGCTTGCCGAATGATTCATTTGTCTTGATGACATTCGGATAGAACTCGAACATAGACTTGAGCGGAACCGCATACAACCGATTGAAATTATGGAAGTAGTATGTAATCTTCATGCGACTGAAGTTACAGAAATACGCTTGAACAACATGCCATTGACAAGGAAAACACGCGGATTTTTCTATTGTCTTTCCGATATATCCGTGAAATTTCTCAGTTTGGGGGACAACTGGATTGAAAATTTCTTCGGAGATACTGTCGACCGTGCCGAACTTGGAGATATTGAAACTGGATAGCAACAAATTACAACACCTAGATGTCACAAATCGGTCATTTCTAATAGAATTGTCCCTCCACCTTAATAGGTGTCAAACCATGCCGAAATTCACTAAATTACAAGCGTCTGGTCCGTCATTCATAATTCAGCCGTCGTCCATTAGAGAATATCCGAGTCCATAATCTAAAGACCTATTTCATATTCCATATAACAGTACTAGCACCAAATTCAAAAAGACAATCATAGTGTACATAAACATAGGCTTGTTTCCTGCAAGAGAGAAGCGGTCAACAGTTTTCAATGATGCCGGCAAGACATCATGATGTTCCAAAAATATCAAATCCGTATCGCTGATCAGTATTCTTAATCCATAATATTCGTTGTAAAGTCGTCATCCAAAGAATGATGTATCTCAGTCACGCTTTGATTGTGACTGTTCATATGAGTACCATGGGGATCTTGAAGTACATGTACATAGGTTCATACGGCCCATAGCCCCGGGTTTAGCGGAATTAGACACAAGTTATGAAACGTAACGCCATAGATCTTGCACGCTACGCTCGTATTTTGCTATCAGCATGCGATATGTATCGCCAAATTTGAGAAACTTTGAATGGAGGCGCTTGGTGGTGTAGCCCTGTTTTATAAGTTTCTGCAACAATGCTTTGTGACGTTGATTAAAATCGTCACATTTAACACAGGATCTAGCAAATGCTACTAGGCGTGATATGTATACGCCATATGCAGGTCCCACTGGAATATTACTGTCCAGAAAGGGATAGTGTCGAAATTGTAATCATCTCTTTTGTCATACAGTCGACGAGAGAGAAGGCCCGCTTCATTTTTTATAGAGATATAGGTCTAAATACGATGTGCCTGTAGGGTTATCTGTAGTTTCATTCAAATCCAGTGAAGGTGGATATGCATCTTTCACTGTGTCATTTATATAGAGATTATCCACAGCGAGAAGATCGTCTATATAGCGTTTGGTGAATGAGAAGGAACGGACTTTGAATTGATCGGTTTTTTAAAGCGCCTGCTTATAGACATATTCATATGAGAACAGGTATAGGTCAGCCAATAGGGTTGCACAATTAGTACCCATTATAAATGGGAGCGATATGCAAGAGTTGGGAAAAATTGACGACGTCTGGTGACTAAAAAGCAACCATATGACTCTACACGAAAGTATTCGTCGATACCTAACATTCAGACTCGAGAATACGGTCGATTCTCGGACGTAGCTTTAGTATTGGGAACTGTGCAGGCGTAGGGAGGTCGACATGACTCCACTTAATTACTTTTCTTACCCCTTGAGCTAGTGGGCTGAAACTTAACACACTATACCCTTGAATCAACCTCTACCAGAAAATGTAAACAAATCCAAGATGGCCGATTTGATGTCGTCACAGTGATGTTTTTAATAACAGCATTTTTTGGTCGATTTTTCGAATTTCTCCGTAAAACCTGCATGATAAATTACAAAATATTAATGTATTGTGAAATAAAACAGTTTTTGTCCCGCAGAAATTTTGAAGAAATATGACAAAAACATCCTTTTTTCTGGTAACACACTTGGCCGCCATCTTGAATTTACCCATTATCTTCTGCGCGGGGGTTATGCACATAGGCTTAAAATGACCCCAATATGATAAACTATAAAGTCACGGTGTTTCAGCTCTTCATTTCTTGCCCTTCCGGAGATAGCACAGAAAGTTTTGTAAGGGGCCATTTTGTCCCTAGTCCTAGTAGGGTTAAGCGGAATTAGATGCGCTAGCTCGGGAGCTGTGTTGATAGATCAGCTCAAACAACTCAGCTGATATTAATGGATGAGCACCATGGGCATCTGATGGAGCAAACGCCTTAACATGGGGTAACCTGGTAAATGCAAGAAACCTATAAAAAACAACCTGTAATATCCGACGTCGTACGGCTTGAATTTCCCACCAAAACAATAAACCTACATACATTTGTCGTTGTCGAGTGACATGTTCAGAGGGCGGGCCTCGGGGACTAACAGTCCACCAGCAGAATCCTACCATATACAGGTACCTATATGCTGTTTATATATTGTGTTGCCAAAAAAAGTTAACCGTTTGGGCTGGGATTACAAAACTAAACATGATCAGAATAAATAAATACGATAAAAAAGATCCGTTTTCATAGAGTTCGCCTGAACAATATGAATTGAAATTTGACTAGGACATTTGGAAGCGAATCGGAATTATATTTGACCAATGATAACATACACATTCTACATATATGTCGCCATTTTCATCGCGGTGAAGGACGATGGGTATCCGTCAGAGGAACTTCATTCTGTCCCCTAACCATCCTTGACAACACTCAAATTTTGATATGGTGAAAAAATGCACCTCTTCATCTATGAAGTGACATATGGCTGTCTCACGTGACCTATGTTAGGGAAAGACTGCCTAGAAATCAATGAAAAAACTTTCCCGTCGTTCATAATTATAAAAGTGGTACGCTCAAATTAAGTTTATATATGAAGAGAAATGCACACTGGCCCAAACCTATATCTTTTCCCAACAGAATTGAAACTAGTTATTGCTTTTTTACCAGTTATTACAGGATCGTATATTTTGACATCTCTGAATGGCATTAAAACCTCTGTGTATGGACTAAATTAGTCTTTCAATAGGGAAGAATACCAATATATTCGACATAACATTGTAACCAAAAACATGTGTAATATCTCAGGGTAATTTTAAATGATCTACCGAAGTGTGAAAATTATATGCTCGATACACTGTAAAACTCGGAGAAACCATCCTTTCTCGGACATTCTTCATAGAAATCATCTGTATCAGACAATGACACCTGACATTTCTCGAAGAACTCGATCAACACAAAATTACAATGAGGCATCAGGAAGCGTCTTCATTGGTCGTTTTTCCTTCTATCGAGAATTTTCGTTGGTTTTCTCGAAGAAATCCCGATCATATCGAGAATTCTTCAAGACAATGTCGAGAGAGAAATATGATAAAAGCGAAATCGTTTTCAAAATTATCGATCGATTTTTTCGACATCGTTTTTAATTCGTCGTTTTTGACCCAACGAGAATCAATGCTTTTATGTAGATCGAGAGAATGTCGAGAAATTTTTATCGAGAAAGCTTCGAGAGAATATCGCGAAAGCATCGAGGAGAATGAAATACAATTAAGTCATTCACAGATTAAAAGCTGTTACGCCGCTATGTTTTGAGGGTGCTACATAAAGTATATGACCAGGTAAAATTTAGCTGTGTCTGCCGCTTTAACAATGTAATGCTAGCATACCATGTCATCGCGATTTGAAAAGAAGACTGTATTGAATTATCACATTTTATAAGCTGAAGTGAATGTTGAGTGAGGTAATCATGCGACTTCTTGTCAGAACGTCGGCATCGTTTTCCGCGTTAGTTTTAATCTGCAGATGATAAAGCTAATCCTATGTTAGAAACAGGAATAACATTATGGTCAATTTCACAGCACGCGTCAAGAATTGCAAACCACAACTACACGTAGTTAGGCATTTCTACAACAGGCAACACAACGCAAGAAAAGTGTGACTGAGATATATCAATCTCGTGATAACGTGTTTTCACTGACATATATCAATCACGTGATAACGTGTTTTCACTGAGATATATCAATCTCGTGATAACGTGTTTTCACTGAGATATATCAATCTCGTGATAACGTGTTTTCACTGAGATATATCAATCTCGTGATAACGTGTTTTCACTGAGATATATCAATCTCGTGATAACGTGTTTTCACTGAGATATATCAATCTCGTGATAACGTGTTTTCACTGAGATATATCAATCTCGTGATAACGTGTTTTCAACGAAATTCACAATGATTAAGGATACTGAGAGCGATACGGATTCGAAATTTAAACCTTTATGTTGTCCTCATTATGATGTTCTCATTGGAAATTGTTGGCCGCTTCTCTCTTGTACAAAAGAGACTGTGTGTTTTCATTGTTTTATCTAGTACTAAGGCTGTAATACTGTAATACGAATTATGTCTTTAGAGTATGAACACGGACATTCTTTAATGAACGACGTTAAAACATTGAACGGTGGTCTATACACTTGTATTTATCAGTATATAGAAATTGTGCGCTTTTTTCGTCCGACATAACCATGGCCAACCGCATTTTTTGTTGCTTACGGGGTAGGTGAAAATCAAGATCAATCCAAGTCAATTAAGTCAATCGATCCAACTATCCCCATACGAAGGTTTTAACGAAACCACAAGAAATAAAACAGACATCAATTCCACATAAAAACTTTTATATGCCATCACACCAACACAATAGTCACAATGGTCTGGAATGCTCACCAGCGTATGCCAAAAATCCAAAATGAAATATAGTTCTTGATTAGGTGGCATTTGTCCAGTTTGAGGTACATGTAATTCAATGTTGTGAAGTCATCATCAGCGCTGAGTGCAAATTCTGCTGAAGGTTAATATATGTAGAAATTTTCCGCAGTCTGGTTAATTATTTGTTTTCATATAGATAGTTGCTTGCAAGTATAGATAAATTCAATCATAGGCACGTACAAAATATAGGTTGTAAAAGAACCGCTGTATAGTCTTGCAATGGACTTCGCCTGGGCAAATTATCAGGCATTACTACTTGCTATTTTACTGATTTGATGTCAAAACTCCCCAGCTATTTTGTCTGTATCAATCGGAACTGTTGATTGCATTCTCTTTATTGAGGCATGATTGTTATACATTTAAGGATCCTGATTCGGACAGCTTCCTCTGAGATGTGTCAGTTATGGACACGATAGCTAATTGATGAACAATAACTGGCTGACGTATGTCAAATTTCACATCTCAGCTTCGAAGATAATCAAACTACTTTTCATATCGCGACGATGAACCCGTATATAACATAGTTATGCTCTTCGCAGAAATAAGATAGAAACGTCCACAACAATTGCACATATGCAATGCAGTCACGGCAGTGATTATCCGAGACAAAAACAGTCTAATATAGCAGGAATATGGGTACATTACTGAGATTTTTTTGCTAACAAGCGTAAACAATAACAAGAAATTGTCTAAAATTTGATTATTTAAGAAATATTGTCAGACAATAAACTGTTGATAACAATCTGAAACTGACAAAGAGAATAGTAGCAGAAACACGAAATCGATTATGACTGTTATCGCCTTTTCGCTTCTAAAGGACGGAATTCAATACTTAAATAAAGCAGTCATACGACCAATCATTCTTGTTTAACCTTGGACGAAACCACTTATTGTACACAGTGAGACTACACTTTTACAAAGTCCTACACTCGCCAAACGGTCGAGGGTTATTGGGCATTCTGCTTTGCCATATTCACTTGATTCGACCCGTTTTAATCATAAATCCAAATTTGAGTGATTCGATAATTATTCGAATAATAACATATGCTTAATTTGTTCAGCCAAACGGGTATTTTTGGTATGAAGGTCCCATAATGGGTTTTGACGGATTGCATATCTACACACCATGTACATATAGAAAATGAGGTGGTGTACCCTGGCATCCTTGAGCATTTGATAAAACACGTTGTTACTTTGGCAACCACAGTACAAAATAACTCGTATCTTGGGCTTGTGAATAATTTCCTCAATACATAGACAATTTCTTTAAAAACATCCAACACTATGGCCGCTCTGGTGACGTAACTAACCAGGAAAATGCATTTCTTAGCTGAATTTTTGACGGATTATTCTTGTTTTTGTTTATTTACGCGCATGACTCGTGCAATACATTTGGAAATAATTCTGTGATATGAAATTAAATAATTTGGGGCATGTTTACGCAAAAAGGAGAAAATGGACAAAATACCATTTTTATTACGACCACATGGTCGCCATCTTGAATCATTTGAAATGATGGTGCGCTCTGAGATTTTTCGGAATAGACTCAAAATGACCCGATATGCTATACAGCCTAAAACATGTGAGCTCTGAATGTTTCTTAAGATCGCTAGAGGGGAAGATTCTCCAGCCCCGCCCCAGGCCAGATATTCCGGAATCTTCGCTTCATATGGTATTATATTGATTCCTTTTATGGACTATGCCATTAGACCCCTTGATAAGTTTGACAAAACGGCTTGTTGCCAAGCCGATCATAGTATTAATCTGCACAATTGTAAGAGGTAATATCAGATGTTACACATCATTACCTGTTTGAGAATATAACAAAACAAAAATAATAGGAACTGTGAGCACTCTCTGACACATGTAAACACCGTCGTGATATGACTGAAACAAGATTGAAAACGACGTTAACCCCTATACTACCCACTCACTCACTCACTCACGCCTATAACAAAAAAAGTTGCTTTGGACATGCAAGTCAAATACAATTTACACAACTGACTACATATGTCTGAAGGAAATATATTATCCATGGAAATAAGGCCTTATCAATGTTAATATATGAATTAGGTCTTTGGATTATGAACGCGGAAATTCCCTAATGGACAACGGCTGAATTTTTAATGAAGGACTAGACGCTTGTATTGTCACTGTGTCTGTCAGGGAAATTGTATCAACATATACTGTAATTTCTTTCTACACCGTTATAAATCATGCCGTAAAGTCACAGTGAAATGTACTGGCAGAAAAGGTGCCATTACATTCAAGTGTAAAATTATGTTATACAGTATTTTCCAATTACGGCTTTTTAACATGATCTGAATTGTAAATTGTTGCACCGTATTTTATTATTACCGTTTGTTAACAGGCGTTCGACTAAAAATTAGATTGCACAGTAATTTACAAAATTTACCATTTTCTATATCCTTTAAACTGTGTAATTTCGTGGCACCTCTGTCTACAATTATCCGTTCCTGGAAAAGTAGTCACTGCAAGGCCGTAATGACCACTGCTCGTTCACGTATTTGAGCTCTTCGAGTTTACAAATGCGGTAGCCACAAGTTTTCGTAAATAATCATGAAGGAATTACACGAATATACAATTTATCAATAGGGCATAACTTCACGTCAGACAGATCCAAAATCAATCCGAAAAATTAAAGGTAGCTGCCGCGTTCCTCCCGTGCGTGTTCTGATAATGCTCTGAATGTTGTACCCTAGAACTCAGGTGTCGAATGTTGCCTGGAACTGGGCGTTTCGTGTGCAAAGATATCAACTTCCTTTCATAGAAAACAGGAATCTTATGTTATGTTTGTGCGCAGTTTACCTGTTTCAGTTGATGTCAACTACGCCATCTTATTAACGGTAAAAAATGTATAGTTGCATATGAATCGTTATAACTGACATTTGCAGAGGATTTAAAAGACGGTGAAATTTGGCCCTTTTGTAAATATCATGAAAACGATAAGCCCTGCGAATTGGTTTGGTTGAGAATACATAGCATTGTATTCATATGTATTCTGGCTGCATCATTTTAAATGATTTGGGATTAACGAAAATTACTTAAGTCTCCCAAGATGAAGTATATCGGGGGAATAATCGTCATAAAGTCGAAATATAGAATTACAAACGTCTGGTCCGTCGGTCATAATTCAGCAGTCGCCCATTGAAGAATATCCGCGTCCATAATCCAAAAACCTTTTCTATATCCCAAATAACAGCATTAGCACCAAATTCAGAAACACAATAATAGTAGACATACACATAGCTACTCTCTTGCAGGAAACTAGCCTATCAACAATTTTCAGTGATGCCGGCAAGACATTTTGATGTTCCAAAATTATCAAATCCTTACCGTGGCTGAGTATTCTTAATCCATATGATATTCGTTGGAAAGTCATCTAGAGAATAATGTATGTTACGCTTTGATTGTGATTGTTCATATGAGCACCATGAGGATCTTCAAATACCTGGGTTCATACTGCCCCTATAAGGTTAAGCGAAATTAGAAACAAGTTACTAAACGTAAGACATACGGTAGATATACATACAAACGGTTCTAAAAGATATTGCTGATACATGAAAAATAGAGACGATGTATTCAATACAGATTAACAACAGCCAAGAGACGGTCATTTCTGGTATGAGAACCATGACACCCAAAGTTTCCCATCCAAGATTAATGCCAACAAGTGAAAGATTTTGTTATAAGGGATTTATATACCAGTCAATTCTTTGCGGAGAGCAAACACTAAAATGTACGTGTCTGTGACATTTTAATGTACTGAATATTTAATTGGGCGCAGCGAGTCATATATTTGCGCAACGCAATGAATTGGGGGTCTTTACTATTCTGTGCGTGCTGCAGGCAAGCGATTCATTGTATTATATCATTCTGGAGGCGGAATTTTTGTTATCCTTTCTCTATAAGTATATAATTCAATTACAGCAGTTGTAATACAGCTTTGTAAACAACCGTGCATTATTGAATCAAATTCACCGAAGAATCCACAGAGCGCACGCACAAACGATAACTTGTAAACCGGTCTTTGTGAACACTGAAACAAAACTCATCGTTTAAAATGAAGGAGTATGCTGATATTTATACTCGAGGAATTGTAAACATCCATAAGGAGGCAACACCAGGCATCTGCACGTCTCGTTTGCTGTTTTCTTCCACAGCGACAGATGTTCGTAATCATGGAGCAAATACTGTGGATGTAATCGGTATTTTGGGACATTTAATCTATCTCACGGTTTAGTTTATTGCACGATACATCCCTCAATGATTAATTTCCAACTATCAATTGCAATCCCGTTTACAGCCATGCCAAATAGATCTGAGGAATTTGTGACGAACCGTGAGATGTACCACCGATGTGAAGAGGCGAAAGTTGGGATAACACACACACAAACCCATCAGAACCGATAATTAGCACAACATTCCTATCAGGAATGTAATAATTCAAATAAACGCAAGCTAGTTTCTTGTAGAAGAGAAGCATACAAAACCATGATGCCCAAAGGGTTATCTACAATTACAAGCGTCCAGTCCGTCAATCATTATTCAGCCTTCGCCATTTCTGTGTATACAACAGATCTAATTTATGTAACAGCATTACATCAAATTAAAAAATAAATCATAGTATACATAAAAATAGGCTAGTTTCCTAGAAGCTTTGCTTTAGGTTTCAGACCGAAACACCAGAGTGGGTATCTGTCAGTAAGAGAACCGTGGTTCTCAACAAGATACCCCACGAATTCGTCACGATTTCCCAGTTCCTCCACATGATTTCCCGGATCAACCCACAACGTAAATGTGGTATCTTCGGCGCATGCGTGTGGTTGACATTCCTTTCGCCTGTCTCTTGTTTGGTGTAGAGCATGATCGTCTTTGATCAGTAAAAACCACACCAATCTTTACTTTCGTCATGCCATCGATGTCATATTCCATACCAGTTACATTTATCGTCACACATAGAATGGTTTTGCAATGCTTTTGTTACAAATGTAACACGGTATCTGTGACACGGTATCTGTGGCATGGTATCTGTGACACGATATCTGCGACACGGTATCTGTGACACGGTATCTGTGTCTTTGACACGGTATCTGTGACACGGTATCTGTGTCTGTGACACGGTATCTGTCCAGTTCTTGGATCAGTATACCCGACGAAGTACAAGGATGAATCCCCGATGTGGAGGTCAACAATGGTTTGCTGTATATTTTGCTTAAATTCTTGTGGAAATTTCTAATTTTCTAGGGATAATATTTGGCAAATTGATCGAAAGTCAGACTATTAGAATTCCTACCAAGACTGAGAACAGGAGCGGACAGTAGCAAACCATCTTTGTTCTTGTTCACATTCATAATTTATTCATAAGACCGATAGAAATGGGGAATTCAGTCAGAGATTCTCACCACGAGAACCATTGGCATCGAGCGGATTCCCCAGATGTACCCCTTGGGAATCCGGTTGATTCACCTGGAGTCTTGCACGAGATGCCGTTGCTGAATTACTCTTCAACCATCTCTACGATTTCCCAATTTCTCTCAATGCATTCAACAGTTTTCAATGATACAAGGAAGATAACATTTGGAGCGATAAACGCCTAAAAAACAACGATATGAATCTAGAGGAAAGCATTCGCCGACACCTAACATTCAGACCCGAGAAGGTTGCCCGGATGCCATTTGCACTTGCAATTTCGTCTTTCTTATTTTGAGTATTTCTGAGGTTTAAAACTGGTATTATTCCAGATTTTTTTGTGCAGTATTTTTAGTGAACGTTTTTGGCATCTATGCATGATTCGTCAGATTTTCGCTGTTCGTGGAGGCTGTTTTTTTTTTGTCTTGGTCAGCCCGGCTGGGTTGACCTAGATAACTAGTTTCCTGGTATAGATAGAGGGCGCTGTATTCAATATAAAATTTTCCTGGTGTAGATAGAGGGCGCTGTATTGAATATAAGATTGTCATAAGGGGTTTTGGGGTCTTCGAAAGCGCTGTGTTAATATATAGCGCGGGTTATTTGTAAAAGTGTTCACAACTGCTATTATTTTTTTGTTTGTTTGTTCGAATCAATTTTTCCTGGAGCTCTCTGGGTCAGAGTTTTGCTTTTTTTTTGTCTTGGTGAGCCCGGCTGGTTTGACCTTTACGTAGATCACCATTTTCCTTGTGTGTATAGATGGCGCTGTATTGACTATAACATTGTCATACGGGGCTTTCGGGTCTTCGAAGACACTGTGTTAATATATAGTGCGCCCTATTTGTAAAACTGGTTACAAGTGTTATTATTTGTTTGTTTGGTTGTCAAATATTTTCAGGAGCTCCCTGGGTGGGAGTTTTGTTGTGCGGCTCTCTAAGTGGGATAGATAATTATTTTTTTAGTGCTATGGCAAACGAATCAATCTTTCCTGGAGCTCTCTGGGTCAGAGTTTCGCTTTGTTTTTTTTTGTCTTGGTCAGCCCGGCTGGTTTGACTTTTACGTAGATCACCATTTTCCTTGTGTGTATAGATGGCGCTGTTTTGATTATAACATTGTCATACGGGGCTTTCGGGTCTTTGAAGGCACTGTGTGAATATATAGCGCGCGCTATTTGTAAAACTGATTACAACTGTTAATATTTGTTTGTTTGGTTGTTCGAATTAATCCCTGGGTGGGAGTTTTGTTATGCGACTTCCTAGGTGGGAGTCCTTTATTATTTTGTAATGCAATGGCAAACAAACTGTTGGAGAGGCCACTGAGCCTCAGACTTTTGGTGCTAAATGCCGCTAAGCCGATAGATATTTGGCGTGTTCTAAGAGAGTCTGTCGAATCAGGGCCGGAAGTCCTTGATGGATTAGCACAGGTGACGCAGGATCTCTGGATTGTGACACTACGAAATAAACAGGCCAGAGACGTTCTTCTCTGAAACGGTATCTTGGCTTTTCAAGATCCGTGTGGTCGCTTTGATGAGATTGCACCCACGAAAGTACTTGTCAAAATAAAATGCCCCGTGGAGATACCACACACTGATTTCATGCATATTTTTTTTAGAAATATGGTAAAGTTCAAGACATTTCTCATGAGTACTACATGTATACTTTTGACATAGATTTCAAAACTGGGAGTAGGAAGGTCACGGCTCTATGGCATGAAAAGCACTCTTCCCTCTACAGTTAGGTTTGAAAAATTCAGACTTCCTGGTTGGTGTAGCGCGGGTTAGTTGTAAAACTGTGTATAACTGTTATTAGTTTTTTGTTTGTTTGTTCGAATTAAACTTTTCTGGAGCTCCCTGGGTGGGAGTTTTGCTTTGTTTTTTTTTTTCTTTTTGGTCTTGGTCCGCCCGGCTGGTTTGACCTTGACGTGGATCACCAGTTGTCTTGTGTGGATAGATGGCGTTGTATTGATTATAACTTTGTCATACGGGGATTTTGGCTCCCTACCGCAATAGGTAACGAAATAAATGGCCGAAATGGCTCTCTCCTCCCGCTGGTATAGACCCAACAAATCTCCCCGGTTTGGTATGGTTACTACACTCTTATCCATTTTGTCCAGTCATATTTCCGAATAATCAGTGTCTGACTGCTATTCCTCAGTTCTCAATTCTTGAATAAGTTCTTCTCTGTCTGAATCTCTGTTATATTGCTTCCCCATAGCACGCGGTATGTGCAATCCGCCGTTTTCACTTCAGTTATTGAAGAAAGGATTTGACAATTTGATAATGAGACAATCTGATGCATGTTCACCATATTTACACCAATTATTAATGGTTAAAAGTCTGCTCTATGATGTAGCTATACGTTTTTTCTCAACTTCTGTGATAAATATCGTACATTGACATCAAAATACGATCGAAGCCTGCAAGATCTAATTCCGCTTAGCTCGGGGTTGGGGGTCTTTTGAATATCCTGTGTTTTATCTATCCATGGAATTCAAACGAACAGACACAGTCAAAGCGTGTGACTGATAAATATACTCTTTATGGACGATGGCTGCATATTGAACCCCGAATCTGACGCCTGCTATTTATATTCTGATTGATATGTAAAAAAAAATTATAGTAAAACCTGCTCGATGAGTTCCCGCATATGTATATGTAATATTTTTGTTGTTGATATTCTGTCCAGATAAGTAAGTAAACCTATATGTGCGGATAAAATAACATGTTAGCATTCGTAAGAGGTTTAAATTCTTTGGTATTCTTTTCACATGTATGTCGTCATTAAAATTTGTCGTCATTCTTGGAGCAGTGTATACCTAACGAGCCGAATGACTATTTTCTCCAAGCAGAAGGTGCTAGACAATTTTGCGGGCATGTATGTAGCATAATGTTTAACACATTTATCTGTGCATGAATATCAGTGATTTGTCGAACATTACTTTTTGTTTAGATAAACTGAGAATATGTTAGGCCAAATCATATTGGCAGAGAAACTAAACAAGGAAAACTTTTATCTCAATATTACACAATCGTGCTTATGGATGTTAGACATTCCAGTAATTCAATAATTTTCAGCTATCTGTCGTATGACGTAGGACTAGGGTAAACGCATTGAATTCACTTTTATTGCAGAATATTCGTAAACTTGTAAATAATGCATATACCAAGAAATAATGCACAGAATCGATGCGAAGTAGTCGAAGTCAAGTTCAAATCTAAATCATAATAGTGTCTGTTGAATGAGGTAGTGTGACGAAAAAACACGTTACCACGGTAATCGTGTACATGGGAACAACATCAGTATTCAAAATGGATGTTTTGTGCGTCTCTGCAAGCTGATATCACTGGTTACCAGTATTAGAATTGTCGGTGTCAGATAAAGTCCTCTACGAATAGTAGTTCGCTTGCGATCTATTAACCCAACTAAAAGTAACCTTCCTAACACTCCTGAATAAGGAATAGTAGTCTCTCTTAGGGTGAGTGAGTGAATAGGTTTTAATGTCGCTTTAAACATTTTTCCAGCTATATCACGAGTGGGAGGGCAAGTGATGGCAAGGGGCGGGATACCTACTTGTAACAGAGCAGATCTAATGCTGCCATTTTATAGTGCTGTTCCACTGAAATATCATGCCATAGGCAGACATGACACCTCACTCAGTCAAATTTATACTGACAATGGGCGAACCAGTCATTGTTCCATCCTCTTAATGCTGAGCGTAACCGAAGAAGCATCAAGTTCCATTTTTCAAGTCTTTGGTATGACCTGGCCAGGGATTGAACCCAGCACCTACCGCTTACTGCGCGATTAGACACAAGATACGAAACGCCATGCATCTTGCACACTGCGGTCGTATTTTGCTATTAGCATGCGATGTGTATCGCCAAATGTGATAAAATTTGAGTGGAGGCGCTTGTTGATATAGCCCTGTTCTATAAGTTTCTGCAATAAAGTTTCGTGATGTTGATTAAAATCTCCACATTTAACACGGGATCTAGCAAATGCTACTAGACAAGCTACATGTACGTATACGCTATATGCAGGCCCCACTGGGATATTCCTGTCCAGAAAAGGATAGTTTACGATGTCGAAATTGTAATCATCTCTTCTGTCGTAAAGTTGACGAAAGAGAAAGCCCGCTTCATTTTATAGAGATATAGTTCTAAGTATGATGTACCGTTAGTGCCAGCGTTGAAAGCGCCTGCATATAACCTTGTTGAGGCACCTCCCCCTCCCCCTCCCAACATCTCCACGCCGATTCCAATCTTTCTATCGTACGACGGATCTTTGGTATGGCATGATGTGAAGAAATGTGTATTTATCAGGTTTCACAGACGCCCTCGATGTTCATCAAATGAGTTTATTTTGTTTGAGCTGGTCCGTCATCACAGCTCCCCAGCTAGCGTATGTAATGCTGCTCAAGCCGGTGCTAGGGGCCGCAAGGATACTTCAGTCTCCACATGAACATCTGCAATTAAAGCGTGACTTAGATACCAAGGCTACATCCGAAAATCGGATGATGCGAACTTTGAATTGTCTCCACACATGTCACACGCACGTTATTATCAGTGTTTGTTTAACGCAAAGAATTGACTGGAATTTAAATCTGTTGTCACTAAATCATCCATTTGTTGGATGCGAACCTGTGGGTGTCATGGTTCTCCTACTGGAGATGACCAGTTATTGGCTGTTGTTGCTAATGTGTAAGTATTAAATACATCGCCTATAGTTATCATATATCAGCCATATTTTGAAGACTGTTTGTATATCGGACTTCGATATTTCGACACTTTTATGAACATCCCGGTTCACTCTTGGGAGACTTCAGTAATACTCGTTAATGCCGATGTTCATGTACCGGTATATATTAATACATTTATATTTATTGTCAACCAAAACGACTCGCAAGGCTTCTAAATTTTAATCTATTTACAAAAGTGTCAAATATCGCCGGCATTAAAGTCCTTTCAATGATCTGTTATACTGAGTCGAAAAAAAAAATAATGAGATTACAAGCGTCTGGTCCGTCATTCATAATTCAGCCGTCGTCCATTCAATATCCGCGTCCATAATCCAAAGACCCATTCCATATTCCATATAACAGTATTAGCACCGAATTTAAAAAGACAATCATAGTATACATAAACATAGGCTTGTTTCCTGCAAGAGAGAAGCGGTCAACAGTGTTCAATGATGCCGGCAAGACATCATGATGTTCCATAAATATCAAATCCGTATCGCTGATCAGTATTCTTAATACATAATATTCGTTGTAAAGTCTTCATCTAAAGAATGATGTATCTCAGTCACGCTTTGATTGTGCCTGTTCATATGAGTACCATGATGATCTTGAAGTACATGGGTTCATACGACCCCTAGCCCCGGGTTAAGCGGATTTAGACACAAATTACGAACCGCAACGCCATAAATCTTGCACACTACGCTCGTATTTTGCTATCAGCATGCGATATGTATCGCCAAATTCGAGACACTTTGAGTGGAGGCGCTTGGTGGTGTAGCCCTGTTTTATAAGTTTCTGCAACAACGTTTTGTGACGTTGATTAAAATCGTCACATTTAACACAGCATCTAGGAAATGCTGCTAGGCGTGATATGTATACGCCATATGCAGGTCCCACTGGAATATTACTGTCCAGAAAGTGATAGTTTACGATGTCGAAATTATAATCATCTCTTTTGTCATACAGTCGACGAGAGAAAAGGCCCGCTTCATTTTTATAGAGATATAGGTCTAAATATGATGTGCCTGTAGGGCTATCTGTAGTTTCCTTCAAATCCAGTGAAGGTGGATATATATCCTTCACCGCGTCATTTATATAGCGATTATCCACAGCGAGAAGATCGTCTATATAGCGCTTGGTGAATGAGAAGGAACGGGATGTGGACTGGATCGGTTTTTGAAAGCGCCTAAATATAGTCATATACATATAAAGAGGCTTTCAATTATTAAGAACATATCCATTATTGCATTGCTCAGTGTCTAGCGGTCTGTTCACACGGTCTAATATTTTCCCCGGTTAAAACAGAATTCAATACCGGGTTATAAACCGCAACATCATTAGACATGGCACACTTTATATCTGAGAATGTTGAATACATATTTTACGTTCATTAATATTATCGCCTTGATAACTTAAAGTGTTCATTACTTCCCTTGAAGCTTTATTCAGTTTTACTTCAAATTGAGGACATCATTCGTGGCATGTTTTTTTGAAAAAGTTTGTCAACTTTGGAAACACTATATACCAATAGCCTACAGGTATTTCAGTATTCTAATTCTTTTCAAATTCTGCTCTCTCCACGAATCGTATCCCCTTTACAGCAATACGGCAGAAATGCCCGTTCAACGTGTTTATATAACTCACCACTCGGTGGAAGTTTGTTACTAGATCTTGTGTGAAATGTCACAAATTCATTCAACGTCACAAACATTTTTGCATGAATTGATCACACAGAGCTACACAATCAAACGCCTAAATTTATATTCTGCGCTAAGTATCACATACTGATAGCAAACTGAGAGTGTAACGCCAAACTTACAGATAAATTTAGGATGCTTTTTTTACCGCAAGCAAACAAAATACGAGCTGCTGAATTGTAGACGGAACGTAAGATATATCACGTCCTGTAAGTAGTCAATCGCTGCTAGTATAAGGAATTTTGACAGCTCCCGGGCATTATGGAACAATGGATGGATAACACAAAAAACGCCACTAGCGACAAATGTGCCGGTCTGAATAATGGTAACAAGAAAAGTAAGGCATGTATGATGTATCGCAATTAGGCTATACAGTCAGAGTTGCTTAGATAATTCAGTAATATAGCTCCGATCGGTAATCTGTGAATCAGAACTGCCATATGGTAAAAGTCCAAATCCAGGATTGCCATATGGTTGAATTGAGAATTTTATAAACGCAATGAAATTAAAATTTCAGGATTAAACTGAAGTAAGATACAACACTGCAGTCTCCCTTCGCTCGTACTATAATTCAAATCAATCAATGTCTCCTGAGATTCGACGAGAATTCGCCCTCCGCCATTTTGGAAGAGCGAAAATTGTCCGACACATGCCGAATCGCGGTTAATCAAATTTGCGCACTGTTGTATAACTCTATATTTTTATACAAATTAAAAAGATAACTCTTTACAAGTACAGAAATAATCAATATAGCCTCTTCCATTGTAATCATTGTGATGAATGTAATAAGAATAAAAGGATATAGTAAATAATACTAAAATCTATATTTTTTCCAAGTTATTCATTTTATTATATTTTTCTTGAAGTTGTCCTAAGAACGGACTTATCTTTTACAGTACTTGTTAAACATTCAATGTCTCTGTGTGCTGTGCGGTGTGTCAAGTGAATTGAGTTAAATATAGACTTATAATGGGAGTTACACACTTTTTTCTTAAACGAGCGTGAATAACAATTTCCTTGATTCAAATTGCCAGTGGCTATCTGTCTACTGCTTTGATACGCAGGAGGTAACCCAGGGTACAAACCTGGAGAAATAATAAATGATCAAATAATTGTTGTTTCAGCCATAAACAATATTTAAGCCAAAATTTCCCCTGCTTTAGTTGCTTCAACCATCCGTGCAACTTTGGTGGTTGTTCATGTGAACTCAAACACTCACACAAGAGTTATGCTGTTGCAGCTTTGATGTAAGAGTACAAAGACATCTATCAGGATCTATTCTCATGCCACGGTGTAGATAAGACGAATCGTGCAACCTGAGTTTACATTTTTGAGTCCATTACCTTTTTTTGCGTCCCTCGTTATGTGTCACATTAGGAAAACACGTTCCATACTGCCTGTAAATACAAGAATGAGACACGCATTTGTATATATATCACCAGTTGTTCAACGTGCCTTCCTTCACAGACCGTATCAACTGCGTACCACTGAAGTGAACACTTCTGAAATGCATTATGCGGGATATAAAGGTTGATGTGCCCAGCGGATTTCTGGCAGATCCCCTTGAATAAAGTGCAGACGGCTCTTGTTGCCTCCATACAAATATTTATCATCACGCGAGTACCCAAATCCACAGACTTCTTGAGCATGCTGAGATTTGTTTCTATATTAACAAAGACCCGGGTTACCATTGGCCGCGTGGTATAAACGCTGATTATTGCGCTTTGTGAATTCTTGAAGTTTAATTCAATAATGCACGGTTTGCAAACCTCTTACCCCAAAGAGCTTTCATCTGTTGTGATTGAATTACCGAACGTGACTGTTACCGAACGGATAAGTTTCAACTCCAAATAATGATCTAATAAAATGAACGTATTGCAGCGCGCACAGAATATTAAAGCCTTTCAATGTGGTGCGTTTCGCAAACATATGGCTCTCTGCGTCCAATTAAATATTTAATACGTTGAATTGTCTCCACACATGTCACACGCACGTTATTATCAGTGTTTGTTTAACGCAAAGAATTGACTGGAATTTAAATCTGTTGTCACTAAATCATCCATTTGTTGGTTGCGAAGCTGTGGGTGTCATGGTTCTCTTACTGAAGATGACCAGTTATTGGCTGTTGTTGCTAATGTGTAAGTATTAAATACATCGCCTATAGTTATCATATATCAGCCATATTTTGAAGATTGTTTGTATATCGGACTTCGATATTTCGACACTTTTATGAACATCCCCGTTCACTCTTGGGAGACTTCAGTAATACTCGTTAATGCCGATGTTGATGTATATATCAATACATTTATAGTTATTGTCAACCAAAACGACTCGCAAGGCTTCTACATTTTAATCTATTTACAAAAGTGTCAAATATCGCCGGCATTAAAGTCCCTTCAATAATCTGTTATACTGAGTCGAACAAAAAAATAATGAGATTACAAGCGTCTGGTCCGTCATTCATAATTCAGCCGTCATCCATTAAAAAATATCCGCGTCCATAATCCAAAGACTTATTCCATATTCCATATAACAGTATTAGCACCAAATTCAAAAAGACAATCATAGTATACATAGACATAGACTTGTTTCCTGCAAGAGAGAAGCGGTCAACAGTTTTCAATGATTCCGGCAAGACATCATGATGTTCCAAAAATATCAAATCCGTATCGCTGATCAGTATTCTTAATACATAATATTCGTTGCAAAGTCGTCATCTAAAGAATGATGTATCTCAGTCACACTTTGATTGGGACTGTTCGTATGATTACCATGAGGATCTTGAAGTACATGGGTTCATACGGCCCCTAGCCCCGGGTTAAGCAGATTTAGACACAAGTTACGAAACGTGACGCCATATCGTCACGACTAGGAGTGTTACAGAGAATCAGACGTTATGTGAGTGATGAAACGGCTAAGAAAATATTTCAAACTACTATCCAGCCTGTAATTGATTACGTTGATGTCGTTTGGGACAATGGTACCAAATGTAATGTAACCAGGGTAAAACAATTAATTTGTAGAGCTGGTAGAATCATATTGCAAGTTAAACCCAGAACGCCGAGTGAACATGTTTTAAGCACTTTAAATTGGAGTTACCCTACCAACAGAATTAATTACCACAAAGCTTGCATGATGTATAAATGTTTAAATGGATTAGTACCACAATATCCCACAAATAGGTATACTTATGTGAATGAAGTTCACAGATATGGAACAAGAGGGAGAGATAATGTAGTTTTACCTCGTTCCAATACGACATTTTTAGATAAATCTTTTAAATATTCTGCTGCCAGGATCTGGAATGTTTTACCATTAGATGTCCGCCATGCCACAACTTATGACAAATTCAAACGTTTTTATCGGAGGCAGTTATCGGAGGCAGTTGCTTAATCCATGATGAAATAGATCGATTTTAAGATGAATACGGCTAAGAATATATTTCAAAATATTCCAGATCTTAGCAGTGTACTTTTAGTTTAGTTTTAGTCTGTTTTTTGCCTTTGTCTTTTTTAGTTCGATTCATGTAAAGGTTAGTTTTAGTCTGGTTTTTTGCCTTTGTCTTTTTAGCTCGATTCATGTAAATTCTATTTTGATTGTTAATTTATTATTGTTAATTAGTCATGTATCTGTGTGTGATAGAGGGCTCCTTGGGAGAGCAGCCGTTAAGATTGAAAGGACCACCCTCTATAAATAAGTTGAATAAATAAATAAATAAATAGATCTTGCCCCACTTCATTTTTATAGAGATATAGGTCTAAATATGATGTGCCTGTAGGGCTATCTGTAGTTGCCTTCAAATCCAGTGAAGATGGATATATATCCATCACCGCGTCATTTATATAGCGATTATCCACAGCGAGAAGATCGTCTATATAGCGCTTGGTGAATGAGAAGGAACGGGCTGTGAATGGATCAGTTTTTGAAAGCGCCTAAATATAGTCATATATATATGAAGAAGCTTTCAATTATTAGAACATATCCATTATTGCATTGCTCAGTGTCTAGCGGTCTGTTCACTCGGTCTAATATTTTCCCCGGTTAAAACAGAATTCAATACCGGGTTATAAACCGTAACATCATTAGACATGGCACACTGTTATATTTGAGAATGTTGAATACATATTTACGTTCATTAATACTATCGCCTTGATGACTTAAAGTGTTCATTACTTACTTTGAAGCTTTGCTCAGTTTTACTTCAAATTGAGGACATCATTCGTGGCATGTTTTTTTGAAAAAGTTGCTTGAATTTTTCATTAGTAAGATTTATGTCAACTTTGGAAACACTATATACCAATAACATACAGGTATTTCACTACTCAAATTCTTTTCAAATTCCGCTCTCTCCACGAATCGTATCCCCTTTACAGCAATACGGCAGAAATGCCAGTTCAACGTGTTTATATAACTCACCACTCGGTGGAGGTTTGTTACTAGATATTGTGTGAAATGTAACAAATTCATTCAACGTCACAAACATTTTTGCATGAATTGATCATACAGAGCTACACAATCAAACGCCTAAATTTAAATTCTGTATCACATACTGATAGCAAACTGAGAGTGTAGCGCCAAACTTACAAATAAATTTAGGATGCTTTTTTACCGCAAGCAAACAAAATACGGGCTGCTGAATTGTAGACGGAACATAAGATATAGCACGTCCTGTAAGTAGTCAATCGCTGTTAGTATAAGGAATTTTGACAGCTTCCGGGAATTATGGAACAATGCATGGATAACACAAAAAACGCCACTAGCGACAGACCGTATCAACTGCGTACCACTGAAGTGAACGTTTCTGAAATGCATTATGCGGGATATAAAGGTTGATGTGCCCAGCGGATTTCTGGCAGATCCCCTTGAATAAAGTGCAGACGGCTCTTGTTGCCTCCTTACAAATATTTATCATCACGCGAGTACCCAATCCACAGACTTCTTGAGCATGCTGAGATTTGTTTCTATATTAACAAAGACCCGGGTTACCATTGGCCGTGTGGTATAAACGCTGATTATTCCGCTTTGTGAATTCTTGAAGTTTAATTCAATAATGCACGGTTTGCAAACCTCTTACCCCAAAGAGCTTTCATCTGTTGTGATTGAATTACCGAACGTGACTGTTACCGAACGGATAAGTTTCAACTCCAAATAATGATCTAATAAAATGAACGTATTGCAGCGCGCACAGAATATTAAAGCCTTTCAATGTGTTGCGTTTCGCAAACATATGGCTCTCTGCGTCCAATTAAATATTTAATACGTTGAATTGTCTCCACACATGTCACACGCACGTTATTATCAGTGTTTGTTTAACGCAAAGAATTGACTGGAATTTAAATCTGTCGTCACTAAATCATCCATTTGTTGGTTGCGAAGCTGTGGGTGTCATGGTTCTCTTACTGAAGATGACCAGTTATTGGCTGTTGTTGCTAATGTGTAAGTATTAAATACATCGCCTATAGTTATCATATATCAGCCATATTTTGAAGATTGTTTGTATATCGGACTTCGATATTTCGACACTTTTATGAACATCCCCGTTCACTCTTGGGAGACTTCAGTAATACTCGTTAATGCCGATGTTGATGTATATATTAATACATTTATAGTTATTGTCAAGCAAAACGACTCGCAAGGCTTCTACATTTTAATCTATTTACAAAAGTGTCAAATATCGCCGGCATTAAAGTCCCTTCAATGATCTGTTATACTGAGTCGAACAAAAAAATAATGAGATTACAAGCGTCTGGTCCGTCATTCATAATTCAGCCGTCATCCATTAAAAAATATCCGCGTCCATAATCCAAAGACTTATTCCATATTCCATATAACAGTATTAGCACCAAATTCAAAAAGACAATCATAGTATACATAGACATAGACTTGTTTCCTGCAAGAGAGAAGCGGTCAACAGTTTTCAATGATGCCGGCAAGACATCATGATGTTCCAAAAATATCAAATCCGTATCGCTGATCAGTATTCTTAATACATAATATTCGTTGCAAAGTCGTCATCTAAAGAATGATGTATCTCAATCACACTTTGATTGGGACTGTTCGTATGATTACCATGAGGATCTTGAAGTACATGGGTTCATACGGCCCCTAGCCCCGGGTTAAGCAGATTTAGACACAAGTTACGAAACGTGACGCCATAGATCTTGCACACTACGCTCGTATTTTGCTATCAGCATGCGATATGTATCGCCAAATTTGAGAAACTTTGAGTGGAGGCGCTTGGTGGTGTAGCCCTGTTTTATAAGTTTCTGCAACAATGTTTTGTGACGTTGATTAAAATCGTCACATTTAACACAGCATCGAGCAAATGCTACTAGGTGTGATATGTATACTCCATATGCAGGTCCCACTGGAATATCACTGTCCAGAAAGAGATAGTTTACGATGTCGAAATTGTAATCATCTCTTTTGTCATACAGTCGACGAGAGAGAAGCCCCGCTTCATTTTTATAGAGATATAGGTATAAATATGATGTGCCTGTAGGGCTATCTGTAGTTGCCTTCAAATCCAGTGAAGGTGGATATATATCCATCACCGCGTCATTTATATAGCGATTATCAACAGCGAGAAGATCGTCTATATAGCGCTTGGTGAATGAGAAGGAACGGGCTGTGAATGGATCGATTTTTGAAAGCGCCTAAATATAGTCATACATATATGAAGAAGCTTTCAATTATCAGAACATATCCATTATTGCATTGCGAGTGAGTGAGTGAGTGAATAGGGTTTAACGTCGCTTTCAACATTTTTTCAGCTATATCACGACGGGGAAGGGAAGGGATGGGAGGGGGAGGGACAGGGGCACCTACTTGTAACATAGCAGATCTAATGCTGCCATTTTATAGTGCTGTCCCACTGAAATATCATGCCGTAGGCAGACATGACACTCCACTCAGTCACATTATACTGACACCGAGCGAACCAGTCCTTGTTCTATCCTCTTAATGCTGAGCGTAAGCGAGGGAGCAACATGTTCCATTTTTCAAGTCTTAGGTATGACCCGGCCTGGGATCGAACCCAGTACCTACCGCTTACGAGGCCGACGCTCTAACCATTAAACCACCGCATTGCTCAGTGTCTAGCGGTCTGCTCACACGGTCTAATATTTTCCCCGGTTAAAACAAAATTCAATACCGGGTTATAAACCGTAACATCATTAGACATGGCACACTTTTATATTTGAGAATGTTGAATACATATTTACGTTCATTAATACTATCGCCTTGATGACTTAAAGTGTTCATTACTTTCTTTGAAGCTTTGTTCAGTTTTACTTCAAATTGAGGACATCATTCGTGGCATGTTTTTTTGAAAAAGTTGCTTGAATTTTTCATTAGTAAGATTTATGTCAACTTTGGAAACTATATACCAATAGCATACAGGTATTTCAGTATTCCAATTCTTTTCAAATTCCGCTCTCTCCACGAATCGTATCCCCTTTACAGCAATACGGCAGAAATGCCCGTTCAACGTGTTTATATAACTCACCACTCGGTGGAGGTTTGTTACTAGATCTTGTGTGAAATCAGAATACTGATCAGCGATACGGATTTGATATTTTTGGAACATCGTGATGTCTTGTCGGCATGATTGAAAACTGTTGACCGCTTCTCTCTCGCAGGAAACTAGCCTATGTTTATGTATACTATGATTGTCTTTTTTGAATTTGGTGCTAATACTGTTATATGGATATGGAATAGGTCTTTGGATTATGGACGCAGGTATTCTTTAATGGAAAACGGCTGAATTATGAATGACGGACTAGACGCTTGTATGTAACAAATTCATTCAACGTCACAAACATTTTTGAATGAATTGATCATACAGAGCTACACAATCAAGCGCCTAAATTTATATTCTGCGATAAGTATCACATACTGATAGCAAACTGAGAGTGTAGCGCCAAACTTACAAATACATTTAGGATGCTTTTTTACCGCAAGAAAACAAAATACGAGCTGCTGAATTGTATACGGAACGTAAGATATATCACGTCCTGTAAGTAGTCAATCGCTGTTAGTATAAGGAATTTCGACAGCTCCCTGGCATTATGGAACAATGGATGGATAACACAAAAAACGCTACTAGCGACAAATGTGCCGGTCTGAATAAGGGTAGCAAGGAATGTAAGGCACGTATGATGCATCGCAGTTTAATAGGCTATACGGTCACAGTTGTTTAGATAATTCAGTAATATAGCTCCGGTCGGTAATCTGTGAATCAGAACTGCCATATGGTAAAAGTCTAAATCCAGGATTGCCATATGGTTGAATTGAGAATTTTATAAAAGCAATGAAATTAAAATTTCAAGATTAAACTGAAGTAAGATACAACACTGCAGTCTCCCTTCGCTCGTACTATAACTCAAATCAATCAATGTCTCCTGAGATTCGACGAGAATTCGCCTGCCGCCATTTTGGAAGAACGAAAATTGTCTGACACATGCCGAATCGCGGTTAATCAAATTTGCACACTGTTGTATAACTCTATATTTTTATACAAATTAAAAAGATAACTCTTTACAAGTACAGAAATAATCAATATAGCCTCTTCCATTGTAATCATTGTGATGAATGTAATAAGAATAAAAGGATATAGTAAATAATACTAAAATCTATATTTTTTCCAAGTTATTCATTTTATTATATTTTTCTTGAAGTTGTCCTAAGGACGGACTTTTCTTTTACAGTACTTGTTAAACATTCAATGTCTCTGTGTGTTGTACGGTGTGTCAAGTGAATTGAGTTAAATATAGACTTATAATGGGAG
Organism: Hanleya hanleyi; assembly: GCA_036873755.1. NCBI lineage: Eukaryota > Metazoa > Mollusca > Polyplacophora > Lepidopleurida > Hanleyidae > Hanleya > Hanleya hanleyi. The sequence goes on from JAVTVY010006892.1 coordinate 25,338, forward strand.
TTACACACTTTTTTCTTAAACTAGCGTGAATAACAATTTCCTTAAATTCAAATTGCCAGTGGCTATCTGTCTACTGCTTTGATACGCAGGAGGTAACCCAGGGTACAACCTGGAGAAATAATAAATGATCAAATAATTGTTGTTTCAGCCATAAACAATATTTAAGACAAAATTTCCCCTGTTTTAGTTGCTTCAACCATCCGTGCAACTTTGGTGGTTGTTCATGTGAACTCAAACACTCACACAAGAGTTATGCTGTTGCAGCTTTGATGTAAGAGTACAAAGACATCTATCAGGATCTATTCTCATGCCACGGTGTAGATAAGACGAATCGTGCAACCTGAGTTTACATTTTTGAGTCAATTAGCTTTTCTCTGCGTCCCTCGTTATGTGTCACATTCTGAAACCACGTTCCATACTTGAAATTAAAGTTGGAATGAAATTAATTTGTTTATTACATGGGAGGGTATCGTGTGGAATTTCTATACCTCACTTCCCCTACCCATACATTTATAAATTCATTGTTTGAATTAATTCTCAATTTTATTTCGTAAACTGAAGTAAGGTATGACCATGCAAGTTTAAAATTCTTATCTTGCATTTACATTAAAAACGATTTTATTTACTTTATATTTTTCATTTTATGTATTAAATATTTTTCCGTATTTACTATTTATCTGGAGCACTCCGACACTACTGTAAGCGGTCCTAGATGTTAGGATGTCAGCTGGTATAATTATTTGGTTCTTGGCTATTTGCTGTGTGAACATGCCGTCATCCAGACCATTAACCTATAAAGACGGTTGGTTCCTGGCTATTTGCTGTGTGAACATGCCGTCATCCAGACCATTAACCTATAAAAACGGTTGATTCCTGGCTATTTGCTGTGTGAACATGCCGTCATCCAGACTATTAACCTATAAAGACGGTTTGCGTTGAGTGATTATTACAGGGACCTGTGTAACGTCTCTCAATATAACTAATCGCTATTGGCATAGCACATTACGAGTTAATGCAGGTCATTCGCCGACAAGCCATATCGGCTTCTGAGAACGAAAGGCAGAAGAGTTGTAAAACTAGACTGATTCATACGCATTATTCAGTTGATATCATGAAAATCTGTTCAAATACTGTAAGTAATTATCAGTCAATATGCCCGGCACTATATTATGAATAACAGTAAAATGTACTAACTCAAATAATACTTTATTTTTATCATCATTTTCACCGTCTGACTGTTAATAAAGTTTCATTTTTGAAAACTTTCGCATATAACATTCATTGCTTGCAGGCATATACTATGCATATGCCATTTAGTTGAATATTTCATGCATGTACTCGTGGAAGCGGTTACCATGCCTGGATTGATATCATGGATCATAGATCGATATCATTCGACTTAAAAAGAATTCGAAGAATTTATCCGATATTCTGTACTGGTATATAGTAGAAGTTTAAACAAAGAAGTTGTTATCCAAACTAATCGTTTGGTTTACTATAATTAGTTTCAGTTGTATCGCTCTGTGGCACAGTACGTGATTCTAAGCCAGAAAATATGAGTAACCTACAGTATCAAATGAAATCGCTTTGCACGATGATGGAGAGAACTGTTAGTCAGTTTGGTAACCTGGCTGTCCCAATTTTATTAGGCCATGTCAATGATTTTGTCCTGTCCATGGACGAGGACGTGTATTGTAACAATATATCTCGCACTCTATTCCGATCAGAGAAGAACTAAACAATGATGTCGTCTATCAGCATGTAGATATCTTAAGAGCAAGTATCTAGAACCTCAGGGTTCCCTGTACTTCTACTGTATACGATAATTAATTTAGTTGCATCTTATATTTTAGCTTTTAATCGTCAGTACACATGTCTAAAATTATGTCAATTCTTCCTTTTTTAGGTCTTTCCATTTCAAATGGAATGACCTATTCTTACTCTACGGATTATTATTGTTCCATCCAAATTTGAGATGCAGTCACAAAATCAGGCTCATGTATAGGCTGGAGTCCGAAGTGATACTCCATGGTCTCCATACCTGAACTTAACCTTCACCATTTGAGTTATAAGCTTTAAAGTGATAAATCGTTGAGTGAATATTGACTAAACGCATGAGAGAACGTAGTTGATATTTAGAATGTACATATTTGAAAATATTTCCAATAAAATGGTACCATAGAATAAGTAGGTCAGGCAAGTAGTTTTCGAGTTCTCTCCCCTGGTGCTTTTTTCCTTGTCTTCGGTGCAGTCAAAACTAAAGCATATATCTGAGAAAAAGTTGAGGGTTCGTAAGTCTTATCCATGGCCATGCTGTCGTTATACTTTCCAATTGTTACGCAACAAGAAATAGTAGTTATCTCCCCTTTAATCTATTTCAAAACACGTCTTTTGTAACAACACAAGTAACGGCTTCTCGTTGATTCTTCTCAGAGTTGTGAACACTTCGATGACCTAAAATAATATGACCTCAATTTTTACCTTTAACCTTTTACATGACGAGGTGGCTCATTTTTCCATTCGCAAAAGCTATCGACCCGCAATAGAAACCGACTTCTAATTTGCTGCCTGGTATTCCCTGGAATGAGTTATTTTGTGTATAAGCATTTTTGCTTTATGTCACACGACCATCGATATTTGTGGCCGTGTTTGCGGGCAGAAAAGCAAGCTATGAGAAGCGCAATCTCCAATTCCCAAGCGTAACTTTCCACATTCAAACACTTGTTTGAAGTCCAGTGACCATTTTTAAAACACATTTTAAAATTAAGGAACTCTTTAGGGCGCAAATAAAGCTTGGAAATCTGTTGCTCAGCTGACGGCTACCAACATAAGCAGGATTGTGAGAAGAAAAACGCGATAAAGTATAAGCTAATAACAAGCAATGTGAAAAAGGTGTCTGCGCGTTCAGAGCTATCAAATTAATGGTTGCGATCAAAGTGACCAGCGACCATGTAGTGACTTATTTGCGGTGAGAATGGAAAGACCGTGACATTGTACAAACAAACAGTTTATTATTTTATTTTACTTCTTAGAAAGGAGCATAATGATGGAATTAACCAATCATGGATAAATTGTTCGTGTTCAGAAGGAGTGTTGTCCATAATGGCATCCCAGTCTTCAGAATTTAACAGAAATCAGATAACAGTGGGAGAAATTCTCATACTCCAATGTATACTATGAGAAAGTATCGTACGCAAGATAGATGTACTGATTTGGGTATCTTCACAGAGACTTGCTGTATACATGTATGCGCATGGGGTTATTTCCCCTGTGTTGATGTGGTTTGAGATGGAAGTGGGTTACCTTTGTCATTTATAAGCGTGGAATTATGTAATAGTGGTCACGCCTGTTTTTCAAGCCGTCTGCATTGATCGCACTGGGTGGCCAAATAGGCTGGGTTGATAGTGTCGTGACACTCATCACATAAAAGCAGATCTTTGCCCTGTCAGGGGCCAATAACTGCCATTTACATTCAGGATTATAATATTTATAGCATAATGCAGTATACCTGGCACTGTAATAGTTTAATGGACTCTTGAACTTTTTTGTTAATGTATTTTTTTAATAAAGTAATAAAGTGGTGCAGCTACCCTGGACATGTAGCCACAAAGACAGCTGCAGAGAAATCCTGCGCTCACGGTTATCTCCCCTTATTAAAAAACAAGAACTTTGGTAGGCCAGCCTTTTTTGCTTATGTATTAGCCCGTAAACTATCGAGTGTCGCTTACGTTTACCATTTATTTGGTAATATTCACCCTGTTGAATGTATTACGAAGACTCAAATAAAGCACACTGAGAACAATGTCAGATAATTTCTCCTTAAAACTGAATACTTGGAAAATAACGAAAAATAAGGAATCTTTGGTACTATTTCTTGAAATTTATTGAATCGGTACCCTTTGTTCCTTGCCAAAATTATTATCGTGTGTAACTGAAGTTTGTTAACGTTTTAATAATATTTCTTATTCGAATATCCACCTGTATTGTATATCATTGCATCAAGGCAACATAAATGATATGTATTCAGTTTTATCTTGTGAATTTTCATTTGCAAGCAATTGAAAGACTTACACAAATTTGCAACAACAACAACTTTACACCACTAATGGTCTCTTAAGGCAGGATCATGTTGGGATCATTTCAAGTACATGGACAAATATTATTGTAGATATTTTAAATTCTTTTTTTCTGGCACATTCAAATTGCATTCATTGTAAATTCGAATGACATAAGCTGCTGTTCAAATCATTCAGCTTTCGGCTAAACATTTTGAATATTTTCGTCAAATTTCAACGAGCCCTAGATAAATGATATGTGTTTTATTGACGACTGAATTTCTGATTTTCAGGGTGTTTTCACAGCTCTATGGACAACGCGCCAAATGTCCTCGCAAAGTTTCCAGGCGCAAGCCGAAGCAATTGTTCCGAGACACAGAGTTGTTTCGGAAAGTGCAAAAAGGGAACAATCGCAAACCTACATGGACAATGCAGATGTGACAAGGCCTGTCTGGTGTACGGCGATTGTTGCTTTGATTATTTCAAATATTGCTTAGAAATGTCTGATGAACATCTGGAAGAAGAAATGCAAATTTATTCCAGTAAAGTTGCAACATTTAACACATCGTCTTTCCGTATCTTATCAGATGGAAACATAACTCCAGAGATCGAAAACACCTGTCATCATGCAATACCGTGGGTGCTGAAATTTGGAAACGTATCTGACGTTTTATTGAACAGAGGCTGTATAGAATGCATCTATGGATATGCCTTGATCGCCAACTGTCCAAAGTCGTGGACTGATAACGAAACCAGAGACACTTGCGAAAATACATCACCATCTATATACCGTCCACCGGTCCATGACATTGTGTTCAAGACCATAAGTTACACAAACGTACACTGTGCCTTTTGCCATGGAAGAGATCTGGGGCAATTACAGCTTTGGCAATCCCAACTTAATTGTCCGAGTATGACCAATTTAGAAATGTTGATACAGGATCCAGATTTTTTACGCGATAATTGCTCTGTGAATTATTGGCCGCACTTCTCAGCTGCTGGTATTGGCGAGTTTACGAGAATGTGTTCGGTTGGTCGTTACCCAATATCTCTAGAGCTTAAATTAGAGACCTGTGCTTGTTATCAAAGCCATAAAACCACTCTTCCTGGTGATATCCCCGAACATGATGGCCCCGGCGGTGGTAACATGATATCTTTTGACACCGATGATACTGACACGTCACTTGTTACCGACAAACCTGACGATACCTTTGTTGTTATCGAATATAATGAAACGGCACTTGCTACAACCAAAACCGATGACACGACACTTATTAGCACCAAAACTAAAGGCATGACACTTAATGGCACCGAAGATGATAGCATGAAAGGTAGTCGCATCAAACCTGATAGCACAACAATTGTTGACCCGATAATTTGCGATACCAATGTTTCGGAGGCGCAAAACTTCGTAATGCGGGTGTTCCCAGCATGGTGTTGTTTGTATATTTACCGTCCTCCAGAACACAGTGGTCCAGATAATGAATTATCAAATAACGGAGGCCCGGTATACCAGGATGGAGGAGGAATTTTGGGAAGGGTATCCCTCTCTTTATTGTTCAGTCTGGATCCAAGAAAAAGACAACAGATTGCGTACGAGGATAAAGCCGTGATACTCACTCCACCAGCCGGTATCCAGTGTGGACCGGATGAAGTGTACATGTTTGTGCTAGAACGATGCCAGACGCTTGTGTGTGAGGAGGGTAACGCCATCAGGAACGGCGAATGTACTCGGGATTCCCCCATGTCTACATATGTTGAAGATAACTGTACAGGGATTGTTTCGTTACAAGTGCATGCAGTTGTCTTCCATGATGTAGGTTTGAAAACGGGAAGATACCTTAGAGTTAATGAGAAACTGGAGAGCTTTCTTCGGTGGGTAGCTCGAGAAGAGGGTCGCTCAGAAGAGTCCATGGTTTGCACAGGGTATACATTTATCACACAAGAACAGAATGATAGCGCGGGTGCAGAATTGGAGGGATGGGAGATTCCAGTCATACATTCACTATCATCAACTGACAGTTTTAGCTGTATGAACAAGAATTGTTGTCTTAAGATTCCAAAAGGAAAGCCCAGTATCCTGAACACTAGCTGGTCACCAGACATTGTCGAGGATTCAACGAATGGCGATATTCATATTGAACCAGGGAGATATTGGAGAACAGAGATACGTAGACAGCTGAAGTGGAGAAGTGGGAGTTGGAGAACTATACTCTCTCTGATGAATTTCTTCCAATGTCTGGCAGAGGACCCAACTGCAGTATGGGCCAACAATGAGGATAGATCAGCAATACAGTTTATCTCCCTAGAAATCACAAATTTCAACCCTAAACATAAAGTCTTTAGTTGTAGTAGCGTCATAGTATTTGATAACTTCACATACATTACAAAATCTGATGATCTGTTCGTTCGGCTTTTTGAGAAGGATTTTAATGTGATGAACGTAAGAATTTCCAAACAGTATCGATTTGGTCCCAACATTACCAATCAACATCGTCAGTCTGCTAAGATTTGCGATATGTATAACGGGACTGTGTCGCAGCAAAACTGTAGCCATGAAGTGGGGCTAAATCCGGGTGATTACATAGTTGAAAAGGACGGTGGAGTCATCTTTGAGAAGGAGGATATCAAGTTCAAAGCTACCGTGTATAGAAATATTAGTGGCATATTATACCTGTGTAATCAAACCATGCTCATTATACCGAATGATAATGGTTGTGATTGGGAATCACTGTTATCCTATATTGGATCTGGGTTGTCGTTAGCAGCATTAGTTATAACGATTGTAACATATTCCTTATTCCGCGAGCTTCGCAACATTCCAGGTAAGGTTGTGATGTGTCTTGCCATCAATGTGTTTGTCGCTTTATTGTTGTTTGTGAGCGCTGCTTGGCGAACTGACCTGCCTTCGTTCTGTGCCTCTTTGGCAATTCTCCTTCACTATTTCTGGTTGTCTGCCTTTCTCCTGATGAACGTGCTATCATACGATATCGCCAAGACATTTGGCTCAGGTAAAATGTCTAAAGGACGCAATAAAAGCAACACTTTCTTTCTGTATTGTTCATACGCTTTCGGTATCCCGGTAATTGCCATAAGCGTCACTCTGACTGAAGGATATCTCACAAAATTTGATGACGAAGACGGTTTTTATAACTATGGCGCGTACGGTGGTATGATATGCTGGATTAACAGCTCAGTCCTGCTTTATGTCTTCTATATACCAGTATCTTTGACACTCCTCGGGAATATCATTATGTTTATCCGCGCTGTTATTGGAATTCACACAGCGTCAAAATTCTCTAAAATTGCAAAGAACAAGTCATCTGACAAGAGAAACATCTTTCTTTACTTGAAGCTCTCGCTGGTCATGGGTTTCGGATGGTTTTTCTTATACATGTCTAATCTACTCCAGAGCCAGATCCTATCAGCCATTTTTTCGGTGGCGAATACTTTCCAGGGTGTGTTTATATTCCTGGCGTTTACCTGTAACGCTCGGGTCTATCGAATGTACAGAAGATTGCTGACCAAAATGGACCTCTTCTCCAGCTCGAAAAGTGCAGAAACGGATATTTCTACGGCACCGGCATTGACTTCAAAGAAAGCTATGTGTGAGGCAAATATTTAATCGACTCTCATTGCCGCATGTTACTCATACTGCGGCTTCTAACTTCCACGGTCAATGCCTGATATTGGAAGGTAAAATTCCTAGCTTGTGATCAACAAATCTAATGACCCTTTATCAATGATTTGCAGGTTTTGCTTCCAATTCTCTCCACATGCCAATTGTAAACCCGAATAATGAACTTTCCAATAAAGTGCTTTAAAACCCGAATATATCCCAGAATGCACTGTTGTTCTATAATATTCTATAATATCCTCTCTGTGGTGAACTCTCTCCAGGCTCCCTCCAGTTCATATTCTTCACGTTTTTCTGTGATACGCTATCGAATGTATAATGTTCAAGAAGGTACAGACGTTACCAAATGTAGTAACGAAAAATTCATAATTCGAGTGTCACTGAAAGTAATAACAATATCCTAACTGGGTTGACGTATGCTGGGGTTAATATTTTCTGGTTGTTATTTTTACGCTTTGTATAATTCGAAAGCTGTTTTGCACAGAATATGCAATGTTGATCTACTGTTTGGGTATAACCTCTCTATGTCATTACCTCCTCACACTAAGATGAGTCGTGTGATAGCCGTATTTGAGTGTCGAAGTCCTTTATTTGATAGAGAAGAGGTGGCCCAAAACACCTTAGCATAAAGTTCAAAAAAGGCGGTAACACCTATAATCCACTTTATTTCTTTGTTGCTGTGTTTTGTGTCGCAGAATCAGTTCGTTGAAGAAGCGGTATTCAGTGTGCTTATTTTTTTAAATAGGATTTTGTTTAATTGTGGTTTGTTAGAGATGATTACAATTTCGACATCGTCAACTATCCCTTTCTGGACAGTAATATTCCAGTGGGACCTGCATATGGCGTATACATATCTCGCTTAGTAGCATTTGCTAGATCCTGTGTTAAATGTGACGATTTTAACCAACGTCACAAAACATTGTGGCAGAAACTTATAAAACAGGGCTATTCCACCAAACGCCTACACTCAAAGTTTCTCAAATTTGGCGATACATACCGCATGCTGATAGCAAAATACGAACGTAGCGTGCAATATCTATGGCGCTACGTTTCCTAACTGGTGTCTAATTCCGCTTAACCCGGGGCTAGAGGCCGTATGAACCCATGTACTTCAAGATCCTCTCATGATACTCATATGAACAGTCACAATCAACGCGTGACTGAGATAAATCATTCTTTAGATGACGACTTTACAACGAATATTATGGATTAAGAATACTGATCAGCGATACGGATTTGATATTTTTGGAACATCATGATGTCTTGCCGGCATCATTGAAAACTGTTGACCGCTTCTCTCTTGCAGGAAACAAGCCTATGTTTATGTATGCTATGATTGTCTTTTTGAATTTGGTGCTAATACTGTTATATGGAATAGGTCTTTGGATTATGGACGCGGATATTCTCTAATGGACGACGGCTGAATTATGAATGACGGACTAGACGCTTGTAATTGTTTACGCTTGTTATAAGAAAAACAAATTCCGCAAACTGGGGTTATAAGGGACACTTTTTCATATCACTTTCGCAAATATGTAGCTAATTAGAAAAAGACCATATGCCATTTTGTGACTTTTTACTCAGTCTTGATATTGGTGATGGCTATGATCCATCATCTGTTTCAGGATTTTTTATTTTATTTTTTTGTGACTGTCCCTTATTACCCCAGTGATGGGGTTATAAGGGACAGTCATTCATTTGTGTTGATGTTCCCTGTATACCCTTAATAGGGGTTATAAGGGATGCATACTACGTTTTAAAAAATATGAGAGGATGAATACAAATCATGTTTGGACAGGATAAGAACATATTTGCGGAAGTGATCTGAAAAGTCTAAAACTTGACCCTTATAGGGGTTATAAGGGACGATTATCACTGATTTTGGAATGTCAAATTTCCTAAATGACGAGCCTCTGTCAACATATGCAAAAGCTTTCATTATGCCTTCTGTTATGTGATTACGTCGAGTTTTCGCACCAAACTTAGGCTTTTGTGCCCGTGGCATGGTGTCCCTTATTACCCCATGTGCCTAACATGAAATAAAAGAAAAGAAAATCTGATTCCTGCGAATAATAATATCATAAATTACTTATAGTTTATTAACCTAATAACTTCTACAACATGTACAAAATGTGATTCCCCTCATAGGTACTTTGAACTCTCCTGAAAAGATGAAGTTTTGGACATCATTATTTTTTGACAAACTGCATACATATTTTCGGTTTAAGTTCTTTAATAGTGTAAATTATGATGGAAACGCAATTTGCCTATGGTGCTTTGTCAAATACATCAGATTCACAAAAACACCTTACATGTAAAATCTGTTCGAAAATAAAGTAGAAAATACATTTAAATGAAAATCTGGAAAAGTGTCCCTTATTACCCGGCCGTCCCTTATAACCCCAGTTTACGGTTCTTGTTTTACTGGACTGTTTCTTGCTTCGAATCATCAACACTGTGACTGAATTTTGTATATGTCATTGTTGGCCGTTTCTCTCTTAACAGAAATTCACTTGAGTTTACAATAATGATTATTTCTGACTTCATCAGGAAAGAGAATAACTATGTCGTACACGGGTTCTTATGGTCATTGGACAGTGCTATTGAACGGTAGTATGATAACCTTCGAGGGGGAATTTCGAGATTCGACTCACGTCGGGCAGTTATTGTTCTTCTATTACGTACTGTGTTCATAACTGACGAACCTTAGAAGAAGCTGTCCGAATCCTTAAATGTATAACAATCATGCCTCAATGAGGAAAAGCGGTCAAATCCTCACAATATCGAGTAATAATACCTGATAATTTGGCCAGGCGCGGTCCATTACATGCATTTACATACTGTTGCTTGTAGAAGGCCGTGTAAAGTTCTCAGTCGATAGGACTGAAACACAGCGTTTTCTCACAACCAACAGTAGGTATATGTCCATCTTTGAATTTATCTTTACAAGAAAATAAAACTATCTATCAGAAAACAATTACGTATACTTCGAACAAATTATCTAGACGGAGGTTAAATGCTGGATATTCTAACAGCCAGAATAATTTACATCAGAGCTGATGATGATTTCCCAACATTGAATTATCTCAAACTGGACAAATGTTACTTTAAGATCCGTATTGCTTTTTTGATTATTGAAACACGCTGATAAATCTGTTCTGTGCCTTTGTAATAATTGTTGTTTTGTTGTGGTATATAAAGACTTTTAACTCCCAATTTTTGTCTCTGTTATGTCTTGTGGTTTCTTTGAATCCTTCGTTCAGGATTTGACTTGAATCAAACCTGACTTTCACCTATCCCGTAGGCAAAAATACGATACTAGGGGACGGGATAATGTAGGCTGAGAGAACGCTCAATTCGTCATTCTTGTCTAGTCAATAAGCACAACAATTGTGTGCTTTTTCATACAAGTGTGAAACTTTGCACATTCGTACTACTTCGGAAACTGGCCATTTTCTGGTAAGTGCCAATTGATCAGTGTCCTCAGGCGACCCCTTTGGTCACGTAGCGGATTACTCCACAAGCCCATATAATGTAAAAAATATGGCTATAATGTAAACAAATATTTGCCCCATTGACTCAGCCGTTACAGATAAACGTGCGAAATATGAACACCCTGCAATGTATCTGGTCTATATCTGTGACCATTTTCTATCCACAGTTGCACTTTTTTGTGAGTGGATAGGTGGAGGCGTAAAATTGTGGTCGAGGTCAAACGTCAATGTAGCCTAAAAATTTGAAATCATTGATCATTGACAGTTTATATCTACACTACCAAATTTTTTATTTTTAACAAATTCATGATTTTGGGTCACAGTGACCTTGACATTTGACCTTGACATACATTTTGGTATGTGAAACATCGTGTTCCCCTAATGTATCTACTTATACACAAAAGAAGTTATTTTTAATAATTTTCTGATTTTGGGGCCACAGTGACCTTTGATCTTGACCTAATTTTAATATACGACATTTATCCCCTATTGAATCCACTCACAAAAAAATAACCTCGACCTACATTTGATATGCGACACAGGGTATCATGGAGCATCCACTCACCAAACATTTGGTACTGTAGATATAAACTATCAATGATTTCAAATTTTTAGGCTACATTGACCTTTGACCTCGACCACAATTTTACGCCTCAACCTATCCACTCACAAAAAAGTGCAACTGTGGATAGAAAATGGTCACAGATATAGACCAGATACATTGCAGGGGTGTTCATATTTCGCACGTTTATCTGTAACGCCTGAGTCTATCAAATGCACAGGAGAGGTCTGACGAAACAGGACACTATCCTTTCCAGCTCGGCGAGAATATGTATGGATATTTCTTCGTCATCAGCCTTGAGTTAAAAGAGACCTATGATTGAGAACATAATTTAATGGAAGTTCACTGTCATATCAGGCTCATAATAAGGCTTCAATATTCCGCCACCAGGGTCTAATATTGGAAGGCCTCCACATTTTCAAAAGCAAAATCCAAATTAGATCAAGATACATGATACTGAAGTGTTTTTGTCTCAAATCTGATTGAAACCTCTAAGGGCAATTTTATCAGGTCAGCGTATCTCGTCGCCTTTTTTGTGTACATCCAGCTCTAAGCTATGAATTATGTTCAGCCCTTGGATTCAAGTACCTTTTCATATCGTCCTATTAAACATGCGTCAACATGGTAAAATATTTTTTCTTCACTTATTATTTAAATATAGACTATGCTACTTGTCTTTTTAGCATTCGGGGAAGGAGATGCACGGTTGTATATGGTCGAATTCGATAAAATTTGAACCAGATAAAGTTTTACAGATTGTAATTCCTACATGCTGCTACTAAATTATTGCCGGATGAAACATAACCTAATACTGTTTTTAACGGGGATATCCCATTTCTGTTGTCAGTTGAAGCTTGTTCTGAAAACGCCGTCATTGAACAGTAAAAATGTGTGAAAAATTATATAAACTAGGTAATACAATCTCCATAGGTTTGAAATATGAGGAAAGTGTTTACCTCCTAACAAAACAGTTTATACTTGAGATAATGTTTCAGCGAAATAATAGAAGGCATTAGCGGGAACCCAGCATCCGTCCTAATTGTAGGCTACATATGCTACTATCATCTGAACTGGATCGGTCCCTGCTAGATTTTCTCTTGGTAGGCCATCCCCATTTCGTGTTGATGAAATGGGCGCCAACAGAAACGATTCGCATATATATGTATAGAGCAAATGCAATTATATTCATTTAGAATTTGTTTGGAACACTTCTTATAGTGGGTAGATGGAAAACAGGACCGATCAGACAAACGGAGAGAGTAGGAGACACTTTTCATAAACGAGAAAAGAACGATGGTCATTGCGATTTTGAAAACAGGAACTGTTGTTCCTTTATTTTGATCCTTCAGCTGCTCATAATTAAATCAAAGTTATATTCCCATGCATCATCAGTTTCAACGCCTAAGAGAACGGCAGCTGCACCAGTACTCACGATACTAAATATACCCGTTCAGTAAAGTTTATTGCGATATATTATAAGCCTATTCCACGAAATTGTAATCATTGTGTTGTCTTTATTATGATACATGATAAGCATGTTCCAGACAGATGTAATAATTGTGTTGTCTTTATTATGATACATGATAAGCATGTTCCAGACAGATGTAATAATTGTGTGGTCTTTATTATGGTACATGATAAGCATGTTCCAGACATATGTAATATTTGTGTTGTCTTTATTATGATACATGATAAGCATGTTCCAGACAGATGTAATAATTGTGTTGGCTTTATTATGATACATGATAAGCATGTTCCAGACATATCTAATACTTGTATTGTCTTTATTATGATACATGATAAGCATGTTCCAGACAGATGTAATAATTGTGTTGTCTTTATTATGATACATGATAAGCATGTTCCAGACAGATGTAATAATTGTGTTGTCTTTATTATGATACATGATAAGCATGTTCCAGACAGATGTAATAATTGTGTTGTCTTTATTATGATACATGATAAGCATGTTCCAGACAGATGTAATAATTGTGTTGTCTTTATTATGATACATGATAAGCATGTTCCAGACAGATGTAATAATTGTGTTGTCTTTATTATGATACATGATAAGCACGTGCCAGTCAGATGTAATAATTGTTTTGTCTTTATTATGATACATGATAAGCATGTTCCAGACAGATGTAATAATTGTGTTGTCTTTATTATGATACATGATAAGCATGTTCCAGACAGATGTAATAATTGTGTTGTCTTTATTATGATACATGATAAGCATGTTCCAGACAGATGTAATAATTGTATTGTCTTTATTATGATACATGATAAGCATGTTCCAGACAGATGTAATAATTGTGTTGTCTTTATTATGATACATGATAAGCATGTTCCAGACAGATGTAATAATTGTGTTGTCTTTATTATGATACATGATAAGCATGTTCCAGACAGATGTAATAATTGTGTTGTCTTTATTATGATACATGATAAACATGTTCCAGACAGATGTAATAATTGTGTTGTCTTTGTTATGGTATATGACGATACGCCTGTTTCAGTCAGCTGTAACCTTTGTGGTGTCTTTATTGTGGTACCTCTTCCAGACAGTTGTAATCGTGTGCTGTCTATATTGTGATATATTATAAGCATGTCCACACAATTGTATTCATTGTGTTGTCTTTATCGTGGTATAAGACAAGCCTGATCTAGCAAGCTGCCTGATCTAGCAAGCTGTAACCATGTTGTTGTCTTTATTGTGGTATACGACAAGTCTCTCCAAGACAGTTGGGACCAGTGTGTTGCCTTTTATAGTGGTATATGGCAAGCCTATTCCGGACATTTGTAATGATTGTGTTGTCTTTATTATTATATATGATAACATCAAGTATATACTTGAAAACTGTTTGCGGATATATTCACAACAAAATTTGTATTCAACGACAGTCATGCTTTTGTGATATTGAATAATTTGACCGTAGCTGCTTCTTCGAGGACTAAACGGTAATGTTTTGATGGCCCTGCATCTCTTTTGGTATGTGATGAGAATCCTGTTTCAGACAGGCGTAACCCTTGTGTTGTCTTCTCCAGTGAGAAGAGTGGTCAGTGGAGAAAGTCACATTTGAAACTGTGTTGCTTGATCGAGGAGTGAACCGTAGTATTTTAATGAAGCTGTATCCTTTATTGTTGTGCTCTAGACAGTTGTAATCACTGTGTTGTCTTTGCTTTGATATATGAAAATAAACCTGTTACAGAAGTTGTAATCACTGTGTTGTCTTTACTGTGTTATATAAAGACGAGCCTGTTACAGAAGTTGTAATCACTGTGTTGTCTTTACTGTGGTATATACAGACGAGCCTGTTACAGAAGTTGTAACCACTGTGTTGTCTTTAC
>JAVTVY010006893.1:0-37983 GCA_036873755.1 Hanleya hanleyi
ACCATGTTAAAACCCCCAGAACCAGAGACGACAGAAGATGGAACCGATTCAAATGCCTCCTATCATTCCGGAGAACAACAACAACAAGCACCAGATGAAATTGATGATATAGACGAGATGTTACAATTTTCCTATGATTCCGGAGAAGAACAACAACAACAAAAGAAAAAAGATTTAAGAAGGCTGAGGCCAGACGCCGGAGAAAAGAGAAAAGATACCAGATTGAGGAGAAATAGGCCACATCAAGACAGGAAAAACAGAAAAGATGTGAGAACAAAGAGGCTAAGAGACAGGAAAATAAGCCCAGAAAAACAAATCCAAGACGAAATCAATTATGTATGGACATTAACAACAACAACAGTCGGACGGACCACAGAACGGCAAAGAGATTTGTATATCCATTGTGTAGAATGCGCGAATCCATTTTCCAAGTTCGCTATATTTCCTTGTGGGCACCAGGGTATGTGTGAAAGCTGCATCAACTACCACGCTAAGATACCATCGTGTGCAGAAGCGAATAAACCGATAGTTTGTCAATTGCTTCCTTTGACGTGTCCTGTGTGCGCTCAGAGAAGAAGACAACAGACCTTGTCAACAACGATGTAATATGGCTATATTACATATATTCCAACGGTTTTTTTAAAAACCACCCAGCTGTTCCGAAAGGGAGAACTTCTAGCAAAGCACAAAATAATTTAACACGAGAATCACACCCCTGTGTTCGTTCAAAATAAATGCCCCACTCTTATCAAAATAAATTCCCCTTGCATACCGGGATCGTTATCTTGGCACTGTGTAATATTAAATTAATGGGGCTATTCCCAACTTTTATCAAATAAAGTCCATTATACCCTTGGACTGTCATATTAAATTAATTAATTAATGAATGGGGAAAAACAAAATAAATCCTGTGTGTGTGTATATAGAGAGATTTGTCCTCATAAGGACATTTGATATTTGGCCAGGGATTGTTTATTTGGATGAATGCAGTTTTAAAAAAAAAAAGAGAGGAAAATGTGGGACAATCTGTGCTTTCAAATTCATGTGCTATTATTTAGAAGTTCTCTTTCGGAGAAATTTATATTTTTACGTGTTTGTTTCACGTGCCCTAACAAGGGCATTTAATATTTTAACGTGTTTTTATTCACGGGAAGTAGCTTACTTTCCATCTGCTGGGAAATATCCATAGGGAGTTCTTGTGCCCACATATAATACATCCACGTCTTCAAAATTCGGCAAATTGTTGAGCAAATTCGCTGCCATCTTATACCATTGTATACAGGTGCCTTATACCATTGTATACAGGTGCCTTATACCATTGTATACAGGTGCCTTATACCATTGTATACAGGTACATCTGACCATTGTATACATGTGCCTTATACCATGGTATACAGGTGCCTTATACCATTGTATACATGTGCCTTATACCATTGTATACAGCAGAAATTGTCTTTGTAACGTCTTATTGTGACATCATGGCATTATTGTTGTTTTGTGACACTGTGGAACTGTAAAAATTCCATGAATGGAAAAGAATGCCTATCAAACCTACGAGTATTGAACTGATCCAAATCAACAATGGCTGACGCCAATATTTAACCCAGAGAATGACACCCAAAACAGAAAATGTTTCAAACAGATAGTTCTACAGAATGTTGTTTGCTAATATTTTGAATGAATACTATAGTAATTGCATTTTACCAGTGACATAAGTTTCAGAACACAACAATATATATTTCTCAAAAAATCAAACAAAACGTTCTCAATAGATTAGTTGGGACACACAACTAATTTATGCCACGGTATCTATTTTTACAGCTGTCAACTGTTATGGTTTGGTCACTATGTTGCGATTCAACGCAAGTATAGTACTAGCTTACCTGATAAAAGAAGTTTAGTCCAGATGTATACCATATCTCCCATACTCCCGGATGTATAATGCATATCTGTGGCTGTTTTTTTCCTAGGTGGGATATAACACACCATGCATTTGTATGCTAATCGAAATTCACATATCTCCTTCGGTATATAAAGCGGCGCACACGAGAGATATCAGCTGAGCTAACGGCCTCAATTGTCTGTCAGCTCTGTTGTTGTTGTTTCAGCGCACACGGTGAGCAAAAGTTTCAAGAAATTGATTTCAGTTCCCGCATAACGTCTTCTTCAAGTCCATTTTGAAGAGTCGAGCGTATGAATCGAGTCAAAATAACATGCTGAGCTGTTTGGCTTGCATTCACCGTACACACTCCGCGCGAGACGAATTTAGTTTAATATTTTTTCCCCCGCCTCGCGGTTCAGCCAATGAACTATTAGAAAAGCATATGTGTGTGCATATTAATAAAACCACGGGCGCCTAAAAAATGAACACATTTCATTACACTGTAGCGAATTGTTGCCATTGCACGTGTGAGTCAGTACGTTTTCATATCCACCTCAAATTGACACGGAGAATTTCATTGCCAGTAAAATTGTAAGTTCATTGCGGAAAGAATTGATATTCCATAAATTCCTGCGGGAAATAGGAAGTACACATATATAAAGAATATTGTCTTCACGTAAAAGTTTGTACATTTCAAAAAAAAAAATTTTCAAAACAAAACAAAAAAATGTGAAGTAAAACCCGTCCTTCGGATGGGAAAGTTGTTTTGAACTGTAAACAAAAATTTTATTTTGAGGTAGAGGGTGGAGTGAGGTATCATATTGAAGCTGACGTGAAATGCTTCACATTGATACCTCACTCGACCCCATTGCACCACTAGGGGCGCCTCTAACCAAAAAAAAAAAGGATATTTTGAAGATTACGCATGCGCAGAATGCTGATAGTTCAACCCACACCCAGTCTATCAGATGCGCCTTCACGTCACCTTCAATTTGATACCTCACTCGACCCCATTGGACCATTAGGGACGCCTCTAACCTCAAAAAGGCTATTTTGATGTTTTGATATTTTTCATATTATCTTCGCGCATGCGCAGAATTACCCTAATTCAAGCCCACACCCAGTCTATCAGATGCTCCTTCACATCACCTTCAATTTAATACCTCACTCGACCCGATTGGTCCATTAGGGACGCCTCTAACCTCAAAAAGCCTATTTTGATGTTTTGATGTTTGAGATGAAAAACATCAAAACATCAAAATAGCCTTTTTGAGGTTAGAGGCGTCCCTAATGGACCAATCGGGTAATTCTGCGCATGCGCGAAGATAATATGAAAAATATCAAAACATCAAAATAGCCTTTTTGAGGTTAGAGGCGTCCCTAATGGTCCAATGGGGTCGAGTGGGGTATCAAATTGAAGGTGACGTGAAGGCGCATCTGATAGACTGGGTGTGGGTTGAACTATCAGCATTCTGCGCATGCGTAATCTTCAAAATATCCTTTTTTTGGGTTAGAGGCGCCCCTAGTGGTGCAATGGGGTCGAGTGAGGTATCAATGTGAAGCATTTCACGTCAGCTTCAATATGATACCTCACTCGACCCACTACCTCTAAAATAAAAAAAATCTTCGTACACCAGATTTTGATGTTTATCTTAAAAATAGCCTTTTGGCGTTAGGGGCGCCCCTAGTGGCCCGATGGAGCCGAGTGAGGTATCAATGTGAAGGTGAGATGAAGGGCCATCTGATGGACTGGTGTGGGTTGAACTATCAGCATTCTGCACATGCGCGGTGGCCCGAGGGTATGAAAATAGCCGTTTTGGAGCTAGCGAAGCCAATAATGGTCCAATGGGGTCGAGTGAGGTATCAAAGTGAAGGTGATGTGAAGGAGCATCTGATAGACTGGACTAGCGGATTTGAAATAGCGTCATTCTGCGCATGCGCGGTGGCCCAAGGGTATGGAAATAGCCGTGTTGGGAGCTAGGGGAGTTACTACTGGTGCAATGAGATCGAGTGAGGTATCAAAGTGAAGCTTAGGTGAAGGGGCATCTGCCTGGACTAGCGGATTTGAAATAGCGTCATTCTGCGCATACGCGGTGGCCGAAGGGTATGAAAGTTTATTGAAGCTAGTGAGGTATCCATGTGAAGCCTAGGTGAGGGAGTTACACTAGGGTGTCGTATCCATTCTGTTGCGCAGGTCACGTGGGGTTGTGACGTCACTTCCGGGTTTTTCACTGAAATTACCTCCAAACATAGAAGAGTTCCTAATGTTTCCCCTTACACATCCGTATGTTCAACCTCCGGCACCTTTTCCCGCCCCGCCCCGCCCCGGCCGCAGCGCGCGCGCGTTCTCCGGAAGTGCGCGTCATTCCCGGTAGTGCGCGCGCGCGCGCGCGGACGCGGGTCAAAAGGTCAAAGGGTGACCTCCAGGTCAGACGGTCCAATGTCCAATGGGACAATGAAAATGATGATGAAAAAACACAATGATGGGTTTTGACTTTCTTTTTTTTATTTAAGTCAACAAGCAAGGATATATACAAATATAGAATACAGGGTACAAATAGTAGAGGTATGTACACACATAGAATAGTAGTAGTATATACAAAAAAAAAAAAAAAAAAAAAAGTTTTGTCAGGAGTAGGATTTGAACCTACGCAGGGTATCACCCCACCGGCACTTAATACCGGCGCCTTAGACCACTCGGCCATCCTGACTTTTACAGTTTTTATAACTCGTGACTCCACAGTTATTAGTGTTCCACATTTTACAAGTCCAAGTAGGTAGTGCTCACACCGTCGGCCAATACTTTCCGTTTCGGATAAAGAAAGTAAAGGCGTCTCGTTGCTGGATATAGGTCCGCATCTGGTGGTCCACCATCCGGAATCCTCGGTTGGTCCCACTGGCACTGGCCTGGCTCTGCAATACGTCCAGGTAGAGAGCTTTGTCGATGGCAGGGTCACGTCGGTTGACGCCTTTACAACTAAACTTGTTGTTTCCATCTCCTCCGTAACAATAGTAGGTCTTGGACGACAGGGCGATCATGGCATCTCCGCTCCACTCCAGCTTGAAGAGCCCCGGCGTCCGCTTGTCGTAGGTGTAGTGGTCGCGTCGAGGTAGCCACAGGTCCCGATCCGCTTCATATTGTTCCCGTAACTCGGGTTTCACCAGGGACTCCCAATCGGCGTTGGAGACGGCCATGTAGGCCGAATCTGTGTCCATCTCCATCAACTGCCAGTCTGAGGGATTAAAATAGACACCCATGAAGTCGTAGAGAAACTGCAACATCCTCAGCTTGGCCACCTGATAGACCATACATCCAATTTGGAGGGGTAAATTATACCGGATAGTCTTCTTGGCTGAAGTGACTTCATAGGTATCGTCATCGATCACCTCCACGGACCGAAACAGTGGGGAATTGACTTTTTTGCGGGCTTGGGTAGTCGTGCAAATGTTCACATTGACGTGCTTATCCTGATTGGTTACCGTTTTTCCATAATAACCATTGCCAGTGAGTTTCCAAC
This sequence comes from Hanleya hanleyi, assembly GCA_036873755.1. Lineage (NCBI taxonomy): Eukaryota > Metazoa > Mollusca > Polyplacophora > Lepidopleurida > Hanleyidae > Hanleya > Hanleya hanleyi. Next base: position 5,401 of record JAVTVY010006893.1, read on the forward strand.
ATTCAGCCATGATGGCCTGACTCGGGTATTCATCACCTTGACGACGGGCCGCCGTGACGAGCTCGGCATTCTCCGCAAAACAAGCCTCGGGGACGTACTGTATCACTTGATAGATTTGAGTAATTTCCAAACCGTGCTTCATGTACCACTGCAGTAAGGGGGTGCCCAGCAATATTTTGTGCGCCCACATACTTCCAATCAACATGCGGCGTGGTTGAGGTAAACACTCGTGTTGCTCTGCGTAGGTGCGCATGGTCTCCCCAATATCATCCCGACCCACCAGCGTATTCTTGAAGATAGGCGGACACTGGGCGAAGAGGGGCTTGAGAGTGTCGGGAACATGCAGGTCGCATTCTACAAAGCCGTAGAGCTGCCCCGAACGAATGGCGTCCAACATCTGTGGCAGACTCAGCAGTCGCCGACGACTCAACGGGTACTCACGCTCTTTTAGGAACCGTTGTAAATGGGGGCAGGCCTGGCACATGGTGTGAAATTCACACTCCCACATTTCAATCAAATGGTATCCTCGCTCTTTCACATAATCTCCGTTGGCCACTACTTCCTCCCGTAATTCTAATGGTGTTTTCCCGCGTCGCTCATTAAAACGACCTGCGCTGAAATGACATTCGTGGCCGTGCCAGTAACAGCCATAAAACTGGAAAACAGTGGGTGTTCCTTGTACATGGGCAAACCCATCGACGGGGAGACGCCGATCGCCTATCCGCTTCTCAGTGGCGTTGGTCTGGTGTCGTATATAAATACCCCGTCGATAGGCTTCCCACTCCAACCACTGGTCGGCAAGATGTTTGTGAGGCAACCGTTGGGGTGTAAAATGACGCCCTTCCGCCAACCAACGTGTATAATGACCACTGGGCATAGGTTGGGCCAACGACCACAGGTACAGAGCATTGGCATCGAATCCAATGATTTTGGCAACGGGTTTTCCACTGGGGAGAGTAGTGACATCCTTCTCGTGGTAGCGGTGAAAAATAAGACTGGGCCCGCCCACAATGTTATCTTTTAGACAATTATGCATGTCCGCATCTTTCTGTTGTACCAGCGAGAAGTAAGTGGAACACTCTTGAAACAAATGGCGAAGGGCCAGCCCCGGTAAACTTAAGCACTCTTTAAAGATGTCCACGTGCATTTGGCGTTGAAAAAAGTTGCACCATTTTCTCGGCCGCCTCCAGGAAAGGAACCACATCTAGGTTGTTGTACCATATGAGGAAATCTTCCAAGGTCTGCATATGTTCATCGTTCCATACCTGCTGTAGTTCACGGTACGTGTCTTCCGGACATTCCACTTGCTTCAAATCATCAAAGAAGGCGTGCCGAGATGGCAACTGTGTTTCCTGCAAACGGTCGAGCGATGATATATACGTGTAAGGGAACCTCCCTTTGGTTTGTGCACAGTTATAGGCCTTGACCCACTGATCATAGCTACAATTAGGAGCTAGGTAGTTGCGCACGTCCAGGAAATGCAGTGACGTAGTAGTGAGGGCCATATGATTATTGATCTTCTTGATCACCGACTTGAGGGTATCGGACTGGGCCAAGTAAGGGTAGAGAAATTCCTTCACCATGTTCAAATCATAGCGTCCCGAATTAAAGCCGAGCACCGGTAACTGAGTCAGGTACTGCACGAACCGTAACTTCAATTTCTCCGCATACGGTTTCGGTAAAGGGACATCCCGCGCCTGCAGAGGCTGCGACTGCAGGGACTCCGACTCGGACTCGGATTCTTCATCATCGCTGAACGCTACACCCGGTACAGGAATGCGGTCGTCCAGTTGGTCCAGGACGTGCTGAAACTTGGCCACCAACAATGCCGTACTAGCCGCACTGACTTGCTCTAAATACTCCATCATGCGGGTAATCAACTCATGGGAGTTCCCCGTGGATACGAAACATACCGGAGCAGCGTGATAGCCAGGTACGTTGCTGGAAATACTGACACTCAGAGGAATATGGCGCTGCGTCCACTGTGTTTTGGGTGAAAACAGGTCCATGGGCTCCAAAATTGCTTCAAAGTCATAGCACGCCCGGTAGGGGAAATAACGGTCCTCTTCGGGTATCTTCACACCCTCATCGGCCAGTTCCTCGAAAATAGTAGGTGCATTATGATACACTCCACCCGGATAGACTCGCTTGACACTGTTGTCACAGATTTTCTCGTGGCGATGTAAGTCGTGAGAGTGTTTAAACACCCGATGGCATTGGGCACAACTGAAAGACTGAGCGTACTGGCTCATATTGTGGATCAGCGAAAAATGACTCATGCCATTGTGGTCGAACACATTGACTTTCATCGTAGCAGCATACCGTTCTGTGGATCGCCGAACCAATTCAGCCACAAATGTATCGTCATCCTCCCGTCGTAATCGATAGACAAAGACATTAATATGAAACAGGGACTCCACGTCATCCAAATGCTTGAAGGGGACACCTCGGAAGTGCCGCTTATCCATGTCTTGCTGCTCTAAATATTCTTCCCAATAGCCATCGGCCATTGTGTCACAACTCCGGGAGTAACACTCGTCCACATGCACGGCCAAACACCGAAACAGACATTTGCGGTCTTTGTAGGGCCCCTTCGCCCCTACTGTTAATGGATACAGGCCGTGTCGATGAAGCAACCACGGAGGCAGTAGTACAGGAGCACCGATAGAATGATCTCTCATTTTCGTGACGAAAAATGTGACGTTAGTCACCATTTGCACCAACCATTGGGTATTGGGGCGTTGCAACCGAGCCCATTCCAATGGATCCAACGTAGTCAATTTGTCGATGAGTGGCTCCAGAGAAATGTGATCCGTGATGGTGAATGGCTGGTCAAACACATACGAATTATTACTCGGATAGAAATACCGCAGCTGGTCCGTCTTTTTGTGCCGTAAGATATACCCAAATGTCACATTCAATTTGAAGGCAGTGACCTGATCTTTAAAAATGTTCTCGGCGTAAATAGGAAGATACGTGAGGTCCTCCAACCGAAAATTATACAAGTCCAATAGACGACGGTCACGGTGGAAACAATGGCGTATGGTAGCCCAGTGACGTTGATAAATGTCCCTGACACGCTCATCTTCAGGCAAGACTTCAATCGGAGGTACTGCTGGGTCAAAGGGAAAATCTTCTCCACGTCTCATGCTTTTCGTCTCATACAAGCGGATAGGCAGGCAGGAGGACTGGCTGGCTGGCTGGCTGGCTGATCAAGTCAGGTCAGGTAAGTCAGATTGAATACACCCTTTCCCTAAAAATCAACTCCTTTTATACATTTTACTACTCGCGGCCATCTTGTACCCACCTCCCACATCATGACACTGGCGGCCATCTTGTACCCACCTCCCACATCTTCCACTGGCGGCCATCTTGTACCCACCTCCCACATCTCACTCACACTGGCGGCCATCTTGTACCCACCTCCCACATCATGACACTGGCGGCCATCTTGTACCCACCTCCCACATCTTCCACTGGCGGCCATCTTGTACCCACCTCCCACATCTCACACTGGCGGCCATCTTGTACCCACCTCCCACATCTTCCACTGGCGGCCATCTTGTACCCACCTCCCACATCATGACACTGGCGGCCATCTTGTACCCACCTCCCACATGTTGCACTCACTGACACTGGCGGCCATCTTGTACCCACCTCCCACATCATGACACTGGCGGCCATCTTGTACCCACCTCCCACATCTTCCACTGGCGGCCATCTTGTACCCACCTCCCACACATCACGCATGCGCACACCACCCCAATACCGCCCCATTTTTTTTTTCTGCGCACACTTATGACGTCACACAAGGTTCTGCGCATGCGCAGTGAGGCGCTATTTCGCCAATTTACGTTATATATACTACTCACGGGCCATTAATCACTGCCGTTAGTTGGTTTGCCACTCCGGTCAATGGGTATGTTACGTTGTCTCTAATCCTAGGTTACAGAACGCTTGAACGACTGTCACCTCTGTAGGATCCAAAGAGTTTAGAAAAATGATTTTTTAGATTCTTTATCAAATTTAAAATCATATTCCAAGCAAAGCCTACCTGAAATGTGTCAGCATTTTGGGGCAATAAATATTTTCTCTAATAAACGATACAGAAAAGGAAGGTAGGAAATATAAGCTACAAAGAAATTGTTCTATTAGCATAAGATACAACAATATGTAGTAGACTCAGATTAATTTCATGTATTCAGTCTCAAGATTTTATAATAACAGGTTCGTGGTATAGTCTATTCTTCGCAAAAACGATGATTTGAAAGCGAAATCACATTTCATTCCTCTTTGTAAACATTACATAGCTATTGTGAATGATCGCCCATTAGCAGAATGAATTTGATACCAAATACTCGTTGTTAGTTATGTAGAAAGCCGTTCTGGTTATGATCGATCTTAACCCTATCTAGCCTGGGCTTTTGGGACCTGCTCAGGCCGCGGGGGTGGGGGGGATCATTTCCCGTTTTAAATATCTATCTTATCCCTTGAACTGGGGGCTGAAACTTACCACAATATACCCTGAAATAAATATCTGACTGCAGAAAAGGTACAAAAATCCAAGATGGTCCCTGTGATGACGTTACAGTGACGTCATTTGCAAAAAAAAGAGGCAATTTTGGGTCGATTTTTCGGTCAAATTTGTCGCATTTATTATTTGTGTTTTCGCAGAAACTGCATGTTAATTAGTAAATAATAACCTCATGTGAAATAAAATAGTTTTTGTCCAATTTTCCCCGCCAAAAAAGAAATCAGGAATTTTGAAGAAAAGTCACACGTGTAGGCACTGCTGCGAGATCTCGCTACCAAACGGATCTCAGATTTAACCTCAGGAAACTATCAGCGGCCAGGGACAGTCACCGTTCGGTCAAACATCCTGTTACTTGAACTCAACATGCAAACGCTATATGAAATTGGGCTCTCGCTAGGAAATTGCACGCCCCCCAAAGTGGAACATGGACATATATACTGTATAGCATACACTGGAAACGATCGCAGTCAATTATATAATTGATAAGTACCGATCTATGGTGATTATCTAATATATACAATTTTTATCAAATATAGATGATCTTCAGAACACATCTCATATTTTACATTAAGACAGGATGCATCATTAGCTCCTCTTCGCTTATAGCAATAAAAACTAAGAAAAATGCTGCTGATTCTGTATATACAATTTCCAGCATGATTCAATAAGAGAAGTTATCTAAATAGCCTGGCATGTCTACATGTTCATCTGTACATCATTGGATATAAAAGCCAGGCTATGAACTTCACTTGATATCTGCTTATATGAACAAAACCAACATCTGTTTTTTATATAATCACTGTCTCCGCCTATACTAATGTTTGCAGTGATATTAAGCAGGAGTAGCAAAGTAGTAGTATCCCGTGATTTAAAGTCACATTCACCCCTTTGCACTTAAACTTGTGGGGTAATCCGACAGGGGGCGCCACCAGTTCAAGGCATGTCCGGACATGTACTGGATTGCATCATCCTTGGCTGTGTGCCAAGTATTGACGACTATAGTTCGGTTAACCTTTGACCTGTGTATTCCTCCGCGGGGATGAGGTCATATCTGGCGGTAATGCGGTCGCCTCCGCGGAGAAAAAGTAGTCCCCAGAATTCAAATACGCTGCATGGTCCGATGGGGTCGAGTGAGGTATCAAAGTGAAGCTTAGGGGAGGGGGCATCGGTTGGGCTGGGTGCGGGGTTGAAATAGCGGCATGCTGCGCATGCGCGGTGGCTCAAGGGTATGGAAATAGACGTTTTAGGGTCTAGGGGAGCCCGTAATGGGCCGATTGAGTTGTATGAGGTATCAAAGTGAAGCATTCATGAAGGGGGATCTGACTGGTCTAGGGGTTTGGGTGTTGTCACCAGTCTGCGCATGCGCAGACAGGGAATTATGGGAAAAGGCTATGGAAATACACGTTTTGGGCTCTAGGGGAGCCCGTAATGGGCCGATTGGGTGGAGTGAGGTATTCATGTGAAGCACACATGAGGGGGCATCTGACTGGTCTAGGGATTTGGGTGTTGTCACCAGTCTGCGCATGCGCAGACAGGGAATTATGGGAAAAGGGTATGGAAATACACGTTTTGGGATCTAGGGGAGCCCCTAGTGGGCCGATTGGGTCGAGTGAGGTATTCATGTGAAGCACACATGAGGGGGCATCTGACTGGATTAGGGGTTCGGGCGTTGTCACCAGTCTGCGCATGCGCAAACAGGGAATTGTGGGAAAAGGCTATGGAAATACACGTTTTGGGCTCTAGGGGAGCCCCTAATGAGCCGATGGAGTCGTATGAGGTATCCATGTGAAGTACACATGAGGGGGCATCTGCCTGGGCTAGTGGCTTTGGCGTGGTCGCCAGTCTGCGCATGCGCAGACAGGGAATTGTGGGAAAAGGGTATGGAAATAGGCGTTTTGGGATCTAGGGTAGCCCCTAGTGGGCCGATTGTGTCGAGTGAGGCATCAATGTGTAGCCTATGTGAGGGGGCATCCACCTGGGCTAGTGGCTCGAGCGTTTTCACCATTCGGCGCATGCGCAGACAGGGAATTGTGGGAAAAGGGTATGGACATAGACGTTTTGGGGTTTAGGTGGGCCACTAGTCGTCCGATGTGAAGCCTATGTGGAGGAGCATCTGCCTGGATTAGTATCACGTGGAATTGATGTCATTCTGCGCATGTGCAGTAGACCAAGCGTATGGAAATACACGTTTTGGGGTCTAGGTGGGCCACCATTGGGCCAATGGAGTTGAGTGAGGTATCAATGTAAAGCCTATGTGAGAGAGCATCTACCTGGACTAGTGTGTCGTCCGTGTTGAATATTCTGCGCATGCGCAGACAGAGAATTGTGGGGAAAGGGTATGGAAATAGACGTTTTGGGGCCGAGGTGGGTCACTATTGGTCCTATGGAGGTATCAATGTGAAGCACACGTGAGGGGGCATTTGACTGGACTAGTGGCTCGCGCGTTGTCACATTCTGCGCATGCGCAGCCAGGGAATTGTGATCAACGGCCGCCAACGCCAAGCTCAACGCTTCAACGCCCTGGTGAATTAGCCCAAAAGCTCCGATTTTTATGGAATTGTCACTAATTCATTGGAAATGCAGTGACACCCGTCAACGTTCGTTGGTACGCCCTAACATAACGCATTGACGCCATGATGTAGATAGATGAGAACAACAACAACAACAACAAGGATGAGGGAACAACAACAACAACAAGTTTTTTCATATAGTTTATTTTCCCCTCCATCATAACATACCCACGCTGGGGGAGCCGCGTTGGGTTTGTTTACAATTCAAGAAGTCTTTTCTCACTCACTCACTCACTCACTCACGCACTCACGCACACTCACTCACTCACTCACTCACTGACTGACTGACTCTCACTCACTCATTCACTCACCGTCGTTAGTGCGTCCATGCGTTAAGACGGGCGTTGGGGATGCCTCACTCACTCACTCACTCACTCACTCACTCACTCACACTCACTCACTCACTCACTCACTCACTCACTCACTCACTCACTCACTCACTCACTCACTCACCGTCGTCAGTGCGTCCATGCGTTAAGACGGGCGTTCAGTGAGTGAGTGAGAGTCAGTCAGAGTTCCAAGAGCTCCGGAGCTCCGGAGCTCCGAGGATGCAGCACAGGTACACGCGCATGCCTGCCATGACGTCAATTCCGAGCGCCGCAAGCTTAGAGCTCCGAGAGCTCCGATCCAAGAGCTCTGCCACACGGGAGCTACCTCTCCCGGTGGTGGCGTTGGTGGTGGCGTTGGTGGCGTTGGTGGTGGCGTTGGTGGCGTTGGTGGTGGCGTTGGTGGCGTTGGTGGTGGCGTTGGTGGTGGTGTTGGTGGTATGTGTGTGTGTGTGTGTGTAAGGGTGTGTGTGTGTGTGTGTGTGGTGGTATTATTGGTGTGTGGTGGTGTCTGTACATATAGAGATTAAGTCGTGTCCCTCATCATTCCATATATATATTGGACGCTGGGCTATAGGGTACAGGCATACAAGGTCCAGTTTTCGACACCAGATGACCACATTCCGACAAAATGGTCAGTTTTCGACACCGGACGTGCCGCCATCTTGAACCAGAAGGCAGACGCCGCCATCTTGGATATGTCCTATAATGCACCGAGTCAAAATACTCGCTTCTGATTGGCTGAGGGCGCGCCCCACACATGTGAGTGTGAGTGAGTGAGTGGTGAGTGAGTGAGTGAGTGAGTGAGTGCCCCGTAGGGCATAGGGTACACTAGGGTGTGGGTGCACCAGGTATGTGTGTGTGTGCCTGCGTACGATGACGTCACTTCCGAGTAGCGTAGGATCAAGAGCTCCGGAGCTCCGAGCTCCAAGAGCACCGGAGCTCCGAGCTCCGAGTTCCAAGAGCTCCGGAGCTCCGGAGCTCCGAGGATGCAGCACAGGTACACGCGCATGCCTGCCATGACGTCAATTCCGAGCGCCGCAAGCTTTGAGCTCCGAGAGCTCCGATCCAAGAGCTCTGCCACACGGGAGCTACCACGCCCGTGGTGGCGTTGGTGGTGGCGTTGGTGGCGTTGGTGGTGGCGTTGGTGGCGTTGGTGGTGGCGTTGGTGGCGTGGTGGTGGTATGTGTGTGCGTGTGTGTGTGTGTGTGTGTGTGTGTGTGTGTGTGTGGTATGGTGTGTGTTGTGTTGGGTGTGTCTGTACATATAGAGATTAAGTCGTGTCCCTCATCATTCCATATATATATTGGACGCTGGGCTATAGGGTACAGGCATACAAGGTCCAGTTTTCGACACCAGATGACCACATTCCGACAAATGGTCAGTTTTCGACACCGGACGTGTCGCCATCTTGAACCAGAAGGCAGACGCCGCCATCTTGGATATGTCCTATAATGCACCGAGTCAAAATACTCGCTTCTGATTGGCTGAGGGCGCGCCCCACACATGTGAGTGTGAGTGAGTGAGTGGTGAGCGAGTGAGTGAGTGAGTGAGTAAGTGAGAGTGAGAGTGAGAGTGAGAGTGAGTGAGTGAGTGAGTGCGTGAGTGAGTGAGTGTGCGTGAGCGAGTGAGTGAGTGAGTGAGTGAGTGAGTGAGTGAGGCGTCCCCAACGCCCGTCTTAACGCATGGACGCACTGACGACGGTGAGTGAGTGAGTGAGTGAGTGAGTGAGTGTGAGTGAGTGAGTGAGTGAGTGAGTGAGTGAGTGAGTGTGCGTGAGTGAGTGAGGCGTCCCCAACGCCCGTCTTAACGCATGGACGCACTAACGACGGTGAGTGAGTGAGTGAGTGAGTGAGTGAGAGTCAGTCAGTCAGTGAGTGAGTGAGTGAGTGAGTGAGTGAGCGTGAGTGAGTGAGTGAGTGAGTGAGTGAGTGAGTGAGTGAGTGAGTGAGTGAGTGAGTGAGAAAACACTTCTTGAATTGTAAACAAACCCAACGCGGCTCCCCCAGCGTGGGTATGTTATGATGGAGGGGAAAATAAACTATATGAAAAAACTTGTTGTTGTTGTTGTTCTCTCATCCTTGTTGTTGTTGTTGTTGTTCTCATCTATCTACATCATGGCGTCAAGGCGCTATGTTAGGGCGTACCAACGAACGTTGATGGGTGTCACTGCATTTCCAATGAATTAGTGACAATTCCATAAAAATCGGAGCTTTTGGGCTAATTCACCAGGGCGTTGAAGCGTTGAGCTTGGCGTTGGCGGCCGTTGCTCACAATTCCCTGTCTGCGCATGCGCAGAATGTGACAACGCGCGAGCCACTAGTCCAGTCAAATGCCCCCTCACGTGTGCTTCACATTGATACCTCCATAGGACCAATAGTGACCCACCTCGGCCCCAAAACGTCTATTTCCATACCCTTTTCCCACAATTCTCTGTCTGCGCATGCGCAGAATATTCAACACGGACGACACACTAGTCCAGGTAGATGCTCCCTCACATAGGCTTTACATTGATACCTCACTCAACTCCATTGGCCCAATGGTGGCCCACCTAGACCCCAAAACGTGTATTTCTATACGCTTGGTCTACTGCACATGCGCAGAATGACATCAGTTCCACGTGATACTAATCCAGGCAGATGCTCCTCCACATAGGCTTCACATGGATACCTCATACGACTCCATCGGACGACTAGTGGCCCACCTAACCCCCAAAACGCCTATGTCCATACCCTTTTCCCACAATTCCCTGTCTGCGCATGCGCCGAATGGTGAAAACGCTCGAGCCACTAGCCCAGGTGGATGCCCCCTCACATAGGCTACACATTGATACCTCACTCGACCCAATCGGCCCACTAGGGGCTACCCTAGATCCCAAAACGCCTATTTCCATACCCTTTTCCCACAATTCCCTGTCTGCGCATGCGCAGACTGGTGACCACGCCCAAGCCACTAGCCCAGGCAGATGCCCCCTCATGTGTGCTTCACATGGATACCTCATGCGACTCCATCGGCCCATTAGGGGCTCCCCTAGAGCCCAAAACGTGTATTTCCATAGCCTTTTCCCACAATTCCCTGTTTGCGCATGCGCAGACTGGTGACAACGCCCGAACCCCTAATCCAGTCAGATGCCCCCTCATGTGTGCTTCACATGAATACCTCACTCGACCCAATCGGCCCACTAGGGGCTCCCCTAGATCCCAAAACGTCTATTTCCATACCCTTTTCCCATAATTCCCTGTCTGCGCATGCGCAGACTGGTGACAACACCCAAACCCCTAGACCAGTCAGATGCCCCCTCATGTGTGCTTCACATGAATACCTCACTCGACCCAATCGGCCCATTACGGGCTCGCCTAGAGCCCAAAACGTGTATTTCCATAGCCTTTTCCCATAATTCCCTGTCTGCGCATGCGCAGACTGGTGACAATACCCAAATCCCTAGACCAGTCAGATGCCCCTTCATGAATGCTTCACTTTGATACCTCATACAACTCAATCGGCCCATTACGGGCTCCCCTAGACCCTAAAACGTCTATTTCCATCAACCTCGCCACCAGGGGTCGCTCTCCGCTGGAAAATTGGCCGCTTCGACGAACCCCTGGGACGACGGTCGCTGAAAATTGGTCCCATAATACATTGAAAAATTCTTTCACGTGGCCCCTTCCGGTTCCATTGGAACATATCCTATTCTTTATAGAACGTCAGTCATGAGTCATTTTCATGGCCAGTGTCATAACGTCATGACGTCAGAATAAAAAAATGTTTCGCAAGAATGCATAAAGAATTGTAGTAGGCTACGTCATCTTTCAGACGCGCTCGTAACATTCATGACGTTGGGACGTCGGCTTGATCCCCACAGATACGCTCTCGTTATGTTCTAAATTCTAGGGTTTTGTTTTCTATCCAATGACCGATCGTACTGCCGAGCGCCCTCCCAGAGCATAGTAGGGAGGACAGGACCGGATAGCTCTGGTTTCGAGACTGTATTTCCATACCCTTGAACCACCCCGCATGCGCAGCATGCCGCTATTTCAACCCCGCACCCAGCCCAACCGATGCCCCCTCCCCTAAGCTTCACTTTGATACCTCACTCGACCCCATCGGACCATGCAGCGTATTTGAATTCTGGGGACTACTTTTTCTCCGCGGAGGCGACCGCATTACCGCCAGATATGACCTCATCCCCGCGGAGGAATACACAGGTCAAAGGTTAACCGAACTATAGTCGTCAATACTTGGCACACAGCCAAGGATGATGCAATCCAGTACATGTCCGGACATGCCTTGAACTGGTGGCGCCCCCTGTCGGATTCTTTCGGGAAATCACGAGTTACCCCTCAAGTTTAAGTGCAAAGGGGTGGATGTGACTTTAAATCACGGGATACTACTACTTAGCAATTACTATCTGTCAAATAATATTCCATTAATGAATCTCCAGTCTCCAGCATCGTCAAATGTGTACGGTTATACTGAAATGTACTTGAAGTACAATATCATTCTCGATCGACTGGGATAAGTTTAGACAAGTAAACTAGTAATCAGCTGGTAATAATCTGGTTTATGTATAATTTATATAAACTACTTAAGTAGTAAGGGAAGTCTAACCAGCTTAATTTTCCCTATCCCTTTAACATGGGAGCCTGATTTCCCTCCTCATTTGACCTTTGACCCCTATGACATAGTCTGCAGAATGACGTCAGAGTGACGTAGGGGGGGAGCGGGATTTCCCGACGTTTAAGAATAAGTGTGTTTTCACGAAAGAAGTAGGTCAACCGAAAGTGACGCCATCAAAACCGGAAATAGCCTTTATCTCGCGAATGGCAGGGGCTAGAGATATGGGATTTCCACTACTGGATACTTTACAGCGAAGGTGTGATCAAATCACTGACAACATCAGGGATTATCAGTGAGTAGGGTTATATCTGGGTTATTTCTTATATGCGAGAAGCTAATGCTTTATAAACGGGAGATGATGCTGAATACGGTAATGTGTTGGCTGGGCTGCTACAACATCGGTTTGATTAGAGTTCGATACTTTCCAATGAATTATGACTACGCCAAATTCGTTCCCTGTGCATGTAGTAGTCTATTTCTTACTGTCGGACTAAATACCGTCAGTATATTTAAATGATGAGAACAGACTAGCCAACCGAGCCTCATACCTTATTACGATACATCTGCCCATTCTACAGCGAACTACCGGGTAAGGTATTGGGTTAAAGTGCTGAGGGAAGGGGGGCTAATCTATAGAGATCGAATACGCGAGTTAAGACTCGGTTCCTCGAGCCGCGTAACAGATCAACATACATGAAAGACGAGAACAACAACAACAGATAATGTACACGGTGTCGTCGATGACTGAACGAGGAATGGCAGAAGTTACAAATCTAAAACGATGCTCCACATATATAAGAGGTCCAACCACTCACATTGTAGTGCGGCCATTGTACCAGAGACTATTCAGTTTACAGCACGAACAGTTGGTATCGCGAATCTAGAATAACATACAGGGACGCTAAGTTAAACGTTGGTTCTTCTTTCCCGGTGTATTGAACAAACTTGGCGATAGTTGTAATTTTCAATTTTTGTTCTAGGTGGATACATGTCCCATTGCCGCAGTAAGGTATTAGCGCAGTTGACGTGTATTTGCCGGCACGCTGTACTCGCGAGTCGTGAATATAAGATATTAGGCCCAGCCCGTCACAGCGAGAGAGGGATAATGAAAAAAAGGAGCAAACAACGTGTTTACTGAGCAAAAATAATACCTTAACAGTTCATGCACTTGTTGAACATGTTAAACGAGTATATGGTACTTATCGAGAAAACAAAAAACGTTAGGTTTGGATGTACAATATCCACCGACGGGTTACAAATACGTATATCGGCAAGGCGTCCGATCCGAAATTCAATGTTCAGCCGTGGTCATTCAAGAATGTTCGAGTCCATAATCGACATATTCCGTATGACAGTTAGCACCGATTCTAAATGTTTTTGAAATAAAGAAATTTAAATACAAGAAGGTGTTTTGTCATAGAGAAGCGATCGACAGGTCTGAATGGCGAGAAAATCACCTTAAGACGGAGGAGTGGAAATCTAACCTCCGTGTAGGCCTACTCGTAAAACGAATGTGGAAGCTCAAGCGATGCTTCACAGTGCCGTATATTAACTTAGAGAAGCACTGTACTTCTTTGTAACGCGTGAATGACATGTTCGAACTTGAAACTGGTTTTTCCTGCATTGCCACATATGCTTATTTTTTACCTCTGACGTCACAGACATGTTCGAACTTGAAACTGGTTTTTCCCTACATTGGCACATTTTGGGTATAAATTGTTTCTACTAAACTGTAAACATGAATATTCATAGAATTGACGTCACACATGACCTACAAGCATGGGGGGAAAACCGTTTCTTATATAGCCTGACATCTGCTGAACTTGATACCTAAACGTGATCCGAAGGCCTTTTATGCGTTTGTAGAAGCTTTACAGAAGACTGGCGACTTCCGAATTAAGGTCACAACATAGAATAGAATATAATAAGTTTATTGTACAAACACCAGAGATTGGCACGGTACGGTACAAGGATGAGAAAACATGAGTAAACATATAACAATTCAACATGCACGTGTATCTGTATAATACATAGCAAGATTATGCAGGATATATAATGGCTGTAGTAGCGTGGAGCTATAAGTTGGCATGCCAACATAGAATGCACTATATACCCGGGTTATTTCCCACTCTATTATATCGGTTACAAACGATGTAACGGAGTAAGTTCGAACATGACCTATATCTTCCGCCCAGTAGGGAGACTGATTTCCGCGTCAGGCACAGAGCTCAGTCATAGAGCATTTGACACATGCCAGTCAGAGTTATTTCCCCTCACACAGAAAACTTATATTATACTACCAAATAATCTCACGAGAGCTTTACCATATTTATATTAGTTTATCCACGCAGTAAAAATTACCTCTTGAAATAAAACATTATTCCATTACATAACAACAATATCATTTTATTCAAGTTTATATATATACAAAATTCAGGTTAAAAACAGCACTAATAAGCCAGGGTAAGTAATATTATTATACTCGATAATGCCGCAACATGTCATATGCAACGCTTGTTCGACCATAAGACTACGAGTGTATATTGACGCTGTGAGACTGTCAAAATACGTAACAGTTCATAGGTATACGGGTTAAAATGTTCCCGGCTGTGGGTTCGTGTTGGTAGGCTCTTGGTATTCTTTGACATCATCCGAAAATGGCTCTATGGTGTCCGGGAGTAATTTCTCGAACGTCTTCTTGCGCATGCTCACGGAAACTTCCCAGGCCTCCGAAGTTGTGAACTCTTGCAGGTATTGTGTGGTATTTTTGACTTTCTTGTGAACATTGTCCTGGCGAAGTTCGTTCATGACTTTGACTTGTTTCAAATAAAGGTCCGTCAAAGTTTGCGCGATCTCTGGGCGCATGAATTTATAGGCTGCCTGGAAATCCCCAAGTTCTTCCCATTTTTGTTCTATCTTGTCTCTGTGGATGTCGATGGCTTTGTTCACCGCGATGTCCCAAAAGCTGTTGTCATCCTCGGATACGTCTTCCTCATTGTCGTCATCATCGACGTCATCGTCAGTATCATCGCTGGGTGGGTCGCTGGAGACGTCCTCGTCTGCACTGTCGCTGGGTGCATCGCTGGAAACGTCATCTAGTACATCCAAGTCTCTCGAAGACATAGCGCATGAAAAGTGGCCTGTCAGTCCGTTCAGGTGGGTATCGTTCTGTCGAATGACGGCTATCGTGAGTACAACGAGTGTTTATTCTCAATTATTTGTTCGAACACGTGTTTCTTTTGAGCGGTAGCTATACCGTACGCGTCCTCTCAACTTATGTTGGGAGTTTTCAATCCACAGGCTGTTCGTTCGATATTCATATGAATCGGATCATTGACCAGATATTTCATACCCACGACTAGTTTTAAGTAGTGTCTTCGTAAACATCGTCGCAGTAGAGGGGCCAATGCATTATGCGCTAATATTTCGGATTTCTTCCTGGAATATCCTTTGCGGTGAAATTCTTTTTCTTTCACTTCAAGTTTCTTCTCTACTTCTCCGTACATACTGCTTTTAAAGAGCTGTCGCCATATCCCTTTATCGACATATTCTTCTGGAAATCCAGAGGCTGTCCTGGCGCGAATGTTGGCTGTATCTCGGTGCGTCTCCTGCGGACTAGGGATAGGCGTTGATAGTGAGTGTGGGGTTTGTTGTCGCATTGGGGTTTTTACGGGAATGGGTGACCCAGAGTATACGTCTGTTACGTGAAAATTATCGAAAGTTCCGGATGAATATTGAGTGTCTATTGTCTCGGGCACCCGACATACCTGTTGAGTCGATTGATGTGATGGCGAGTGGTACGCGGGTCCGGTATTGGGCGGTTGTGGGCTCTGTCGCCGTACATCGGTCAGTAGTTCTGAATCGCGCTCCCCGGGCAATAGGTTTGTCACCAGTCTGCATGCGTCGGGGGTGTGCGGTTTTAAATCTACGAAGAGATACCCGTAGGGGCGATTCACGGTGCTATGAAAAGTTTGCATGAAATAGGCCACGTTTTGGGGATAAATTCGTCTCCGGAAGACGCGGATTTGATATCTGTCGATGGGGTTGTTGAAAAGAACGAAGTAATGGCAGTTTAGCGCGATATCCCTGGACGCCTTACCTTGAGGAAACAGATTCTGGGTCATATAGATGACAGAGAGATTTCTATGATGGGACCCTTTGGTGAATAGGTCCGCTATTTTCCATCGCCACGCCCATCAGGTCATCGAGTACTATTATATTGACCTGGGCGGAATCAAAGTAATACGGTTCGTCTATGTCATGAGGAATTCCTGGAACGAAGCTCACGTTGCTTAATCCCGTCTTCTCGTACGCGCTCTGCCATTGGCTATAGCACCATACAACCCGCGTCGGAGCTGGGGTTGCCACACCTTCCTCTAAGAATTTCATCACCCAGGACGTTTTTCCGCATGAGGACGGACCGCTCACCGTCATCGTATAGGGATGGCTCAATACTCTCGTCTGACATCTCGATACTTCTTGACGTTCATCTTGTACGTTATCAGGACGTCTTTGCGCGGGTGAACATTCGTCTGCGGTATTTTTATGCAGAGAAAGTAAATGTCTACGAAGATTGAACGGGCTGGACAATAACTTTGAACACAAGTGACATGCGTAAGCCATGGCTCTCCTCTTGTGCGACACTCGTCGTATAATGAAGGCTCACATATGTATTTAGTGTTTATATGCAAGAGCTCGGAGATGGGGGATGGGAAAATGGGAGAGCTCAGAGCTCTGGGATGGGCAGGTGGGGAGAGCTCGGAGCTCGTGAATGGTGTAGGAGCTCGGGAGGAAGCTCGGAGGTGTGGGATGGGGCAGTGGGGAGAGCTCTGGAATGCTGCGGTGGGAAGAGCTCGGAGCTCGGGGATGGCGTAGGAGCTCGGAGCTTGGGAGAGACGGAGCTCGGAGCTCGGGAATGGCGTAGGAGCTCGGGAGGGAGGGAGCTCGGAGCTCGAGAGCTCGGAGCTCGGGAGGGAGGGAGCTCGGAGGGAGCTCGGAGCTCGGGAGGAAGGGAGAGAGCTCGGAGCTCGGGAAGGAGGGAGGGAGCTCGGAGCTCGGGAGCTCGGGAGCTCGGGCTCGGAGCTCGGAGCTCGGAGGGAGGGAGCTCGGAGCTCGGGAGGGAGGGATCTCGGAGCTCGGGAGGGGAGGGGAGCTCGGAGCTCGGGAGGGAGGGAGGGAGCTCGGGGCTCGGGAGGGAGGAGGGAGCTCGGAGCTCGCGAGGGAGGAAGGAGTTCGAGCTGGGGAGATAATAACGAGCACATAAAAGACAACGCTATGATATACATTGACATTATTTATATATAAACTACACGGAGTACAAATAAAGTATCCATTAGTCGAAATCCCATATCTCTAGCCCCTGCCATTCGCAAGATAAAGGCTATTTCCGGTTTTGATGGCGTCACTTTCGGTTGACCTACTTCTTTCGTGAAAACACACTTATTCTTAACCGTCGGGAAATCCCGCTCCCCCCCTACGTCACTCTGACGTCATTCTGCAGACTATGTCATAGGGGTCAAAGGTCAAATGAGGAGGGAAATCAGGCTCCCATGTTAAAGGGATAGGGAAAATTAAGCTGGTTAGACTTCCCTTACTACTTACTTAGTTTCTGGTTTGCAAGGATGATCATGTGTTTTAATGAATCTGGAGCAAGGGTATACGGGCTATGGAAGTCGGATACTGAGCCCTCCTGTATGAAGAAAACGATCATATTTATTACCCAGTTTCGATATTCAACATTAGACATTATATAATTTTGTAATTCTAATGCTATATAGTGTAATTTTACATTTAAATATAATTTTCTAAGGTCCCTGCCTTGGCCACTTACATAGGTGTGAACATTAAACGGATATATGTGCCTCCAATGACAGCCGATTAAACTGCTGATCAGAGGGAAATAGCCAGCCTAAACCATCCTCGCTAAAACCAGGGGTATCTCTATCTGTATGATAGATATAGCCCCTGGTCCGCTTGGGCAGTGTATCGGGATCAACGACACACAGCGGCATCCTGTACATATTGACCAATCAGATCACTTAAGCACCGCGACCATGGCGATCGTGACAACAGATTCGAAAACACCATAGCTTGTGCGATATCCAGTGGCAGATGAACTTGCACCTTTTCAACAACCATGAACATTAATAAATATAAAGGAAACATAGTTTAAAACAAAATCTATTTGAAGAGAAAATAAACCCATTCATCTACCATCAAACATCCAACAAGCCAGGCAAAGGTAGAAAACACCGAAGCTTTAAAGGCGGCCCGCGATGTCAGTGTATCCGACTTCACCTTCCCACTGAAGTGAAGGACTTGAACTGGGTTGAAACGCACGGATTTCTATAAAATTTCACAGGTCTATCCATTAATATTTTATTGTTATGCGTGCTTGGATTAAATATTTTACATTCGGTATCAGCGAATAGTTTAGCAGCGAAAGTAAAACTCAAACGTATTATATACCATCAGCGCAGTTTTTCTAGGTCACGTAACTGGAGTGTGGGCGGAACGCGGTTTGCTATGCAAGTTGGTCAAGGGTTCGCCTTTGGCTCACAAATAGAAACCGCGACGTCGTGAAGATGGCCTAAACTGGAAGTCGCCTTGTCGGGTCAATTGTATGACTTGCCCACAAAGCGTGGACAATCGGATTACATTTAGCCTAAATAAATATTGTCTATCTATCCGGATTCCGCCGTATTTTTTGTCTGTGAATAAAAACACATTTTTCTCTGTACCTAAGCTAATTTTCTAGAACATGAAAACAGCCCGATATCTTCAAAACAAAGTTCAGCATAGTTTTTCCAATACCTATCTGAAAATATCCAGCTCAGATAGCACATTATGTGCGAAGAAGTCTACTGCGCATAACAGGAAGTAAAAACGTTCTCGGATTACAGAAATTCTGTTAATGACGTAAACTCCAATCAAATCATTGTTATTTAATTATTTGTGGAGCCCACGACCATAAAATATAGGCATCCTTGTAGTCAGTTCAATTTTCCATTTCTGGATATCCCGTAGTAATTTTTTTAACCGAATACCGCCTACGCAAAACTATTCGGCTTGCATTTCAGAAATCAATTAGGGCTGTACGCAAAAGCATTGTGACAGCTATGCATAATGCAGTGACAGTTTACTCAGACAACCCGTCGAGCGATGCGCGTGAAGGTGTGAAACTATCTCGAGTTCCAGTCATATTTGTTACGCTAAAATCAGATTTAAATCAATATTTTGGACAAATACTCAACTATAATGCTTTCATTATTCAATAATTGACCTTGACGTCCATTATAAAAATATATCGGCACACAATTTCAATTGCAAATAAAACTGAAGGTACCTATCAACCTTTTGACATTTTATTCGATTTCAGTTATTTATTTTTTCACCAAATTTTTCACCGAATCTATCTTAGAGACCTGAAATTCGGTGTGAGTTTTTTACACACTAGAGACGAGTGATTTTGAATGTAAACTTTCTTAGGGTGGTGAAGGTAGCTCGAATCCATGAAACGTTGGATATATATTAAACTACTACTGGAAAGCCCACACCTGAGCATATCAAAGAATTACTTACTTACATTGATTTCTGAGATCAGATATTGGAAGACATTTCAACATCATATGGTATGCTGGAATCAGTGAGCATAGCAAGGAACTATTGTATCACGATGTCATATTTCTCCAATGTATGTTCAGTGTTTTTAACGATTCATATGGGCATAAAAGTTCTTAGAAGTGACCCGAATGTGAGTTATTTTTCAGATGGATAACGTAAAATCGGTTGTCTACATCTAACAGCGTTGCTATGTTATCCAAATCTCTTCAACGTAGCTACTAATTTCACAATGAAGATGAACAGAATAAAGAACAACAACAAAATGAGCTCTTGATCCAAGATCAGACGATTTGACAATTTATGTGATTCTGTGAATAAGGACTGGGACCTGGGACTAAGTGGGTGAATCAGTACTCAACGTGTTTCATTTGGTATATACAAATCCCCAGAATTCTAAATCAACCAGAGGATCGCAGTGCTGTACCTAATTATTTCAAGTTGCTGGAATCGTCGTGAATTTCTTACCAGTACACTAAATCAATAGCAAATAATATTTTAAATTACTCTAAAGGACATCAAAGAGTTTGAGTGCAACGAATGCACGTACAGTGCCTACATGTGTGACTTTGAGTCGTCGACATTCACCTTTAACCATGTAGACATATTGTGACTGATAACCTCGATTTGTGTGCAATATGGACCTTAAATACTCCTGAAGAGACCAAATATATAGAGCTGAGGAATATCAATGTCATGGCCGACGAAGGGATAATCCCTAGCACTTGAACAGTACGTTGTTGAGTGGTCGATCGAAAAAACGTAGAGCCTACAGTGCTCGCTGACTGGTTGGATCTTCCCAAAGGCAACGTTACCGATACTCTATACTACTATTCCTCATCATGACCTCATTGAACACATTAGTTCATTAATAATGACGGTGTTCAATAAAACTAGTCAACCAGGGCTATACCAACAAACGCCTCCATTCAAAGTTTCTCAAACTCTGTGATAAATATCGTACAATGACGGCAAAATACGATCGTACCGTGCAATATCCCTCACTGGCGCTACATGTCGTAACTTGTGTCTAATTCCGTCTTACCCGGGGCCAGAGGCCGTTTCAATATCACCTGTTTATTATTTCCATGGTGTTCAAATGAACAGACACAAGCAAAGAGTTACTGATATACATACTCTGGAAACGATTTTGAATTCATTTTTGATACAGAATAATGGCCAGTGATTAGGATTTAATATCTAGAACATCATCATGTCTTGCTGACATCA
This sequence comes from Hanleya hanleyi, assembly GCA_036873755.1. Taxonomy (NCBI): domain Eukaryota; kingdom Metazoa; phylum Mollusca; class Polyplacophora; order Lepidopleurida; family Hanleyidae; genus Hanleya; species Hanleya hanleyi. Next base: position 26,298 of record JAVTVY010006893.1, read on the forward strand.
CTGAAAAGTGTTGAAACCATCTTGTGTTTTTATTATTTTTATTTCATACATATTTGAAATTGGTGCTATCAGACGAAAAAGATATTTCGATTATTGACGCGGAAATTCTTTTATGGGCATTGGCTGGATATTGAATGTCGGATCTGACGCTTGCTGTTGCTGATTGTTAATTGTGAAATTAGTAACCTTGTTTAAGTTGTTTCGTTAACATTTCAACGTCAGACAGAAAATTCATTTTGTTCTGAAAACTAGTTTTGCGTATTCATTTCAAATATGTCCACCTGGACCACTGACCACACCTGGATAAGTGACAATCTGCATTAATGCATTGTTCCTATTTTTCTGACTTTCTCGTTTCCAGGTTGAAATAAAGTTCGCAGAACGAGGAGGTCTCAATATGATAACAAACACGACTCTTGCGAGACTGACCCGTGAAAATGCTAAACCTCTTGGAATACCGTTTATGGCGCCTGAAAAAAATATGGCTGTGTCGGCGTCCACAGACATGGGCAATGTGACTCACGTGGTACCAGGCATCCACCCATGTTTCTATATCGGCACTGACGCCAAAAACCACACCCGAGACTATACTACTGCAACAGGTATATTCAATGATAGTTTGACTTCGTAATTGGAGCATCAATCCACTTTCAATTTCTTTGCAGGGCAAATAAAACTTTACATGTCATACCATTTGTGAAATTGTCGTAGCAAATTGTTTCCAGCTTGATGATTACATTCGTAAAGTTTGACGCAATACCGACTTGTGATCGTGATAGCGACTTGGGACGCAGGACTTGTGATGGTCAGGCAGATAATGCTCCTCTGCCCAGTTGTGGGAAGTAGACATCCGTTGTAGAATAGTGCAATATGGAATCACTTTCTTAGCAACGCGTAATCTGATGTCGTCAACGTCACTGGCGTTACATTGGTGACAGTGAGTAGTTCTCATATTGTTCGTCTTTGTTGTTCTGTGATGGTTAATGACCAATGAGGGGTTCTGCTCCCCTTAGCCAGCAATGTAATCAACGACTTTTATTTATTTTTGTACAGGTGACCACAAGGCCCAATCATACACGTTGAACATGGCCAAGTGTCTAGCGATGGTTGGAATTGACGTCTTACTGTGCCCGGATATCATGGCGCAGGTTAAACATGACTTCCGGTTACAGAGAGCAGCGGAGGGATACAAGGACTGAACACGACGGAGTCATATACAGGCATATATAGAGCTTAAGCTAACACAATTGGTCTTGATTTGCTGATACTTTCACTTCTTCGTACAATATATGGTCTGCCCAATCTCTTCTATTTATTGTACTATTTTTGTGACATGCATGCTTAATTTCAATCCGTCGGTACATGTTCGGGATATTTCGAAAATCTGATCCTACAAATAATAACATTTTCTCCAATCCGTTTGATATGATATAGAAGGAAGCAGATATGACTGGAATATTGACACGAGAATTCTTCGAACTAAATTTCTCTCAGGAGATTTGAAATGGATATGCCTGGAGTGGAAGCTTGGTGTGGGTTATCACTTTTAAATTCAGCATTTCATATTATAAAATGATATTACTATTCAAAAATGAGTTCTTTCATCTTTCCTTCAGCGTGAGCGATATCTTTCTGGGTTAAAATTCCAATCTTCATCCTGGTGTAGTAGTTTTATAACTCCTCAACGTATGCTCTAGTATAACGTTGATACAATTCTTGTCACAGTATGAAATAATACTAGAGGTAGCTGTACAAAAACTGTTACGTGATAACACATGGGTCATGGCCTGTGGCGAGATACTGGTTATGGCGAGATTCTGCTGGTGGACATTTCGTCCCCGTGGCCCGCCCCCTGTACAGACCTGTTGGTCTTTGATATATGTTGGCACTTGTGGGAAGTTGATGCTGGGTCGACATCGGGCCTTACAGACTAGTCTTTTGTGTTAAATGCCGTCATTTTCATCTGACGAAGATACAGCTCACCAATCTCCAGTGTACTCATTGTCACAGCGAAACAGCTCACCAATTATCAATATACGAGTTGTCAGAGCATTTCCATCATAGCTCTCTAGATTTGTATCTAATACCGCTTATGTCGGTGCTAGGGGCCGTGTGGTCATATCATCCAAGTTGCCACATGAACAGGTACAATAAAATCGTACCTGAGATACAACACATATCACGAATCGTTAGATTCTTGGTATGTGCTTTAGAATAGGTTAACCGGAAGACTATACTGTAAAGTCATGTGGCTCTGTCAGTATATCGGCACCTCTTCCCACTTCCCTTATATGTGTTGTAATCTGTAGGACGTCTAGTCTTTCCCGATTGTTCTGACTTATCCGCGGGAATATCCGTCTTCCCCACGACTGAACCCGCCTCCGCCTGAACCGCGGATAAACCCAGCTTATCCGCGGGTGAACCCGTCTTAACCGCTGGTAGACCTAACTTACCCCCTGTTTACGCCAATGTTCCTTGCTCTTTGCACAAATGGCTTAGGAGCCCTATTTTCCCACTACTATTGAACATCAAAAGCAACAGATTGCCAGGCAAGATTATGCCCTACACCTGATGTACATTTACCGTTTGACTTGAGTTGCGCATGGAGCGCACTAGAGCCGATGGCCCCTTCTGACCTCCATAATCGTAACTACATACCTGCGGGTTTACCCGCCTATTCCCCGGAGAGATCCATCTTAAACGCGGGTAAACTCGTCAATGAACCTTGCTCTTGCACAGGTGGCATAGGGTCCTATTTTCGCCACTACTATTGGACATCAAATACAACAGATTGCCAGACAAAGTGATGCCTTGCACCTGATTTACATTTACCGTTTGCCACTGGAGTAGAGCATGGAGCGTACTAGAGCCGATCGATGGACCCTTCTGATCTCCATGATCGTAACTACCAATATCATAGTACAGTATCCAGCTATCCTACAACTATTTGTATAAACTTGTATTCATGTTATTTCATGTTATCCTGCCAAACGTTGTACTGTCAAATGTCACAGTCGAGCAATAAATGGAACTGAATTGAAAAGCTGTATGACCTGGTTAGCATTGTAATCTTCTCCCGGGCCAATGTCGTGCAGATGTATATACAGTAAGCAAGTAAATGGTGCACATTAAAAAACAGCTGTAACATTAACAAGAGCAGACAGTACAAACAGTCTGTTATATAATACGGTCTAATAGACTTATGGGTGACTTATCTCACAGCTCTTTCAGTTAAGCTACTCTGTTACTTCAGCCTGAAAGCACATTTGGCCAACACACTGCACCATAGAAAGCATACTGAAAACAGCGGCATGTGAAAAGATTGACTTCTCGTCGGCTGAATTTGGTGAAATAAGCACAGCAATCTGGGTCAACCCGGAGTTAGGCTATGAGGAGGTTAGAGCGCACGACTTGTTAACAGCCTTTTTCGAGAAGCAGGGATTCCGTGTGACTAAGAATTATCACCTAAAAACTGCTTTCAAGGCTGAGTATGGAGAGGAGGGTGATAATATTCATCCGAATATCGGGATATTGTGTGAATACGACGCTCTACCTGGGATAGGACACGCCTGTGGTCACAATCTTATCGCTGAGTTGGGAGTTGCCGCGGCTGTGGGACTTCAGCAGGCTTTGACTGTCGCCAAAGAAAAAGATGGAAAGTGGCTTGGAAAGGTAAACTTACGTGTGTAGTTGTAGTACAGCAATATGGTGCATGAAATTTGGGGAATTCTGCACGTTGAGGTAATAGCATGAAACTTGGCACATTTATAGTAGGTCTACTTAATCAGCTGATTAAAATTTGCTAAGGAGCACACTTGAAATTATTCCAAGATGGCCACCAAATCCAAGATGTCCGCCAGTGCGATAGCGAAATCGCCCCTGAGTCACTAAATTAGCTTCCATTTTGCTGAATTTCAAGCTTATAACAACCCATTTGACACAGTTGTTTACTACTTGACCTACTTTTCAATATAAAGTGATGATCCGCTCGAATTTCTTGGAGAATGGCCTCCGTATCCAAGATGGCGAATGAGGTGCGAATACCCTTCAATTGTTACTGCTATTACAAGCAGTAAGTTAGCGCAGCTTTCATACGATCTTTTGGCTGGCTCGACTGATAAATCCCCTCCCAACAAAGACAGAGACAGGTAACTTATTTACCTTTTAAATATAATTTAAACTGTAACTCTTATATATAATTTCTATGTCGCCTGTGTAACCTGCATACCCCTCCAAGCAAAAGATCATGAGTAAATTCAAAATGGTGACCATGAGGGTGTGGCTAAAACGTTTAAGTTTTCCTGATTTTTCTTAAACAAATATTCTTTTTAAGAATAAAAGTGCCGAAAATTATATTTGTTTACATCATATAATTATTTCCTAATTTATTTTGTAGTTTCCCGGAGAAAATAGCATATATATTTTAAAAAATCTAAACGACTAATCTATAAAAAAAAATCATTTTCATAATATGATGTTAATGTCATCAAGGGGGGCATCTTGGGGGGGGGATTCTAGATTTTTTTTCGTAGATAGCTAGGGATACCAAATAACCTCCTGATTCCTAAATTACAATGGCGGCCATCTTGGATTTGGTGATCATCTTCAGGTGAGTCCTATTTTGCTTTTGATAAAAAAATTGAGGGCTATGTTCATCCAAAATTTCATGCCTTTACCTCGAAGTGGAGAATCTTTTTATCATATTGCCGTACTATTGGCAGTAGGAGACAGAAATCTGTTACAAAACCTGGGATGAAATCTATCTAGCCCTTATCCTAAGTTCACCAGTTCAATTGCTGCTTTAATTCCTCGGTCTGAATACTCACGACAGTACAAGTTTATCCAAACGGATTTATTTTCGATATGATTCTGGTTCGACCAGATAAGTACACCAAATGTGAAGTCATCATCATATCGGTTTTACAGATATCTCTTGAACGAGCAGGCTGCCTGTTTTCTGCAGATACTGCTATATAAATTTCGTAACATTCCAGAGACTGACTCTTGACTGATTGACTAAATATCAAAACAACAAAAAATAATTTAAAAACACTGGTTATGTTGCCATAGCAACCATATAATTTATCCGATCGAGTTCGGACTGGAGTGAGTGAGTTTTTGACTGTTCAATCGTGTGACAAGCATGCCATGATAGAGTGTGACATACCCATAATTGACGTTCCACGCAGAAACACATGATGAAAACGAATGGGCAATGACCACAACGAGTCCGGTAGCAGTCATTTTTAGAAAAAACAAGTGAGAAATGACTACATTGTAGTCAAAACCTGCGGCAGCGACAATAATAAGTGAAAGACATATCAGCGGAGGTAGTGGTAATTGTAGAATAAAAGCGCCATCTGCCAGTGTTTTTTCACTAAGGGGAGTAATTTTCAACTTCTAGCCCACAATTGTAGGAACTGCGTAATAGGTTTGATACCATATGTATATATATTCACTTTCCCCGTTCGAAATCCGACGACTTTGAGTGGTCCGTGCCGTCTATACTGAATTGATAGACGAAGTCACAATGATCGTTTTGGCAATGTCTTGGAACAAGTGTCGTGTATGCCAAGTTTCAAAACATTCGGTTCAGCCGTTGATTTTTACAAATCAAAAAGGCTTTCAAATATTTGGAAATCCAAACAAATTTCAAGGATTTAATCATAGCGCGAAAATTTACGCTCTTCAGTCTCCCTTCTCGCTTACTTTGCCGAGCAAAATGGAAAAATTTATATTTCCTTCAAAGTTAATTTTCAATGAATTTGATAGCAGGTTTATCACTTTGATCTGTGAAATAATGGAATGAGGTTGAAGGCTTTATCGAACTGTCCAAGAGGCATAATGACACTTTTCACTATTCAAATTGAGGCCTTTGACAGTCTTGATATTAAGTTTCTACATTTACTAAATATCTTGACACTTTTTTCCCACGCAGCAAGTCAATACCAAGACATGGTTTGCTTCTTCTATATAAGTGATTAACTATTTCATTCTTAGGAAATATCATCTCATCTGACATGTTCGGCCAAGCCATTTCGAAGGTTGCTAATTTTATCAATTTCTTTAAAAAAAATCAAATTCTGCAAATAAGAAACATTTCTAGTCAATATCTATGGATATCTCCCTATACTCAATTCGCGAATATGTTTGTCACTAAGTCATTCCAAAGGAGATTTAAGTGCGAAATTTCAGGGCCAGTTCACTAAACAAGGTATGTGTGTAAGAGAATTCTCGTTATTATGTTTTGGTACATCAAATTATTGCATTCACGAAAATGACTGGCAAATGAAAGGTATCTAAGTAACAAAATCAAACTAAAAAACCCCTCCTGGAAATCAAGGCCCTAGCTTTTGGCAACGAGGTCAAATAGATCGCTTTTATGATCAGTATCTACTGATACATGACGTAATTTTATTCGTAAAACTGATTGACAAAGTAACGTAAATTGTGAAGTGTAGAACCAGTCATTTCTAGCAGAAATGAGCTCTGACTTGAGAGAATGATGTTAAATGCAATATGTTTCTGCCCGTTGTCTGTTGATACACAAAAGTATTGAATTTACGGGAGTGATTAATGCTAATCTCTAAAGGGATTCTGAATGCCGAAGAGGATGGGAACATCCATACCAGCGAAGCAAGGCCCTGGTTTGCGAGAATGAGGATAGAGAGGCTATGTTCCGAAAGAGGATCATTCAAAATAGCTATGTGCAAAATTTCATGTTTGTAACCGAAAGTGCACAATATAACTGCACAACTATGATGTATTTTTCACGCAAATGATGGTCTAACTCATTAAATATAAATAGTCATTTCTGTATTATAAAATCAGTTGCGCATAAAGTCAATCTTGAGAATTATCAGTGAGTCGGTATAGCTAAGACAGTAAGTGCAACTCCAGGGATTGGAGGGTCATCGTTTCGATTCTCACAGAGGGTTAAATTATTATTCCTTTCAAAACATATTTCCATATATGCGAATTGCTTGGGGAGTAAAGTTAAACATCATACCAAATTGTCATTTCTATAAGTTATATACACATCTTTTTTTTCCGCGAATGTTGGTGAGCTGTTCCCTTACTTCTGAAACGTAATTGTTGCGTTTGTTTTTATGTTGCATGGTCTATAATTTGATGCCAAGTACTATTCAATGTTAATCATAATGCCAATGCGTTATTTGTCTACTTCTTCACCAATTTGTGAATTATCTAGATTGGGTAGATAAAATGATTACTAGAAGTACCGGTAGTGAACTTATTTTTCTACCTTCTAAGACAGTCGCCTATGACTATGCAAATTAGCTGAACCACAGACAAGGTTAAGGCTCATCTTCCTTGATATATAAGCAATTTAAAGTGCATATACATAGACATATACTGTTCAGTGAAAATGGTAATACCTGAAAACAATGACTGATGTGTCGATCGACAGCTTTTAATCGACTGAAGTTTCCTATGTGTTGACGTACCGTAAGTAGTATATAAAGTTGAAATTGGGTCTTATTTATGCAAATGAGATGACGTCACGTGACTGACCTTTCCCACCTCCAACACTGAAGAGTTCCAATCTGGGGGGAGGTAACTCTGGGTCACTATAGTTCCGGCAAAGGTCCCTGGGTATGTATATTCCTCCGCGGTGATGCGGTCTGGCGGTGATGCGGTCCCGGAAGAAAGCTTCCGCGGAGAAAAAGTAGTCCCCAGACTGGAAATACGCTGCATGGTCCAATGGGGTCGAGTAAGGTACCAAAGTGAAGCATTCGTGAAGGGGCATCTGATGATGGTCCGATTGGGTCGAGTGAGGTATCAAAGTGAAGCTTATGTGAAGGGGCATCTAATGGGCTGGGTGTGGGGTTGAAATATCGGCCTTCTGCGCATGCGCGGTGGCCGAAGGGTATGAAAATAGCCTTTTTGGAGCTAGGGGAGCCCCTAGTGGTCGGATGGGGTCGAGTGAGGTATCAAAGTGAAGCATTCATGAAGGGGCATCTAATGGACTGGGTGTGGGGTTGACATATCGGCCTTCTGCGCATGCGCGGTGGCTGAAGGGTATGAAAATAGCCTTTTTGGAGCTAGGGGAGCCCCTAGTGGACCGATGGGGTCGAGTGAGGTATCAAAGTGAAGCATTCATGAAGGGGTATCTAATGGGCTGGGTGTGGGGTTGAAGTATCGGCATTCTGCGCATGCGCGGTGGCCGAAGGGTATGGAAATAGCCGTGTTGGAGCTAGGGGAGCCACAAATGGTCCAATGGGATCGAGTGAGGTATCAAAGTGAAGCCTAGGTGAAGGGGTATTTAATGGCTGGGTGGGTGCATGTAAAATTTTTCCTGAAAAAAAAAAAACGGAACACGGACTTTATCGAAAAACCTGGGGAAATGCCTATATGGGGTATGAGGGGTATATAGGTCGCCGGGCTTAACGGGGCTTGTCTATCAATAGAGTTATCTCCCCCTAGTTCCAGGGTGGGTGTATGTAAAAATACGGACTTTATCCTAAATTACGGGAAAATGCCTATATGGGGTATGGGAGGTATAGGACCATCCTGGGAAACCTACTTCTATACATTTGCGGTATAGGTTGTGGGGTCTCGTTTTCTTAGTCTGGTCAAGACAAACATGATAAGAAGTGTCCCCGTGCGAAACGGTGAAATTTTTGAAAAAAGTCACCGAACCTCATATAGTCCCATACTGGGGTATAGGATCAATGTACGATATAGCCCCATATAGACATATATATATAAATATATATTCCCATACTGGGGTATAGGATCAATGTTTGTCCCCCTGGGAAACGTACTTCTATACATTTGCGGTAGGGTTGTGGGGTCTCGTTTTACTCGTCTCGTCATTTAGAACACGATAGGAAGTGTTGCGGAGCGAATTGGTGAAATTTTTGAATAAAGTCACCGAGGCCTAGGTAGGCCCATAGGCCTATACTGCATGGCTATGGGTGTATAGGCCCATACGGGGTGGACATGTTGGAGTCTAGGTGAGTCCCTAATGGTCCAATGGGGTCGAGTGAGGTCTTATTTTGAAGCTCTCGTGGAGTAGCATCCCACTGCACTAATGGTCCGTCCGTGTTCAATGGTCTGCGCATGCGCAATCTGGCCCGTAGTATAGAAAACAGGCATTTTGGGGGGTATGTGGGTGTATGTTCAGGATAGAGATGGACCGCCATGGGTTCGAATGGGTCGTGGAAGGTGTCAAAGTGAAGCTTGTGTGGGGTAGAGTCAGAATGGCGTGTTTTTGAATACAAGTCGCGTCAATCTGCGCATGCGCAGTTGGTTGTAGTAAGTAAAGTGGCCATTTTGGGGCAGTGAAGGAAGGTATTTGGGGTCGAGATGGGCTATTCACGGTTCGAATGCGTCTGGAAGGTGTCATCTTGTAGTTTCGCGGGGTGTAAGACTCCGATTTGAGGATGTTCGCGCTATCTGTGACGTGTCATCGAAGACGTCATCGGTACGAGTAGTAGCGAAAGTGGCCATTTTCGGGCAGTACATGAAAGTATTTGGGGTCGAGATGGGCTATTCACGGTTCGAATGCGTCCTGGAAGGTGTCATCTTGTAGTTCTCGGTGTACATTCCGATTTGAGGGATGTTCGCGTCATCTGTGACGTCATCGGTGACGTCATCGGTACGAGTAGTAGCGAAAGTGGCCATTTTCGGGCAGTACAGGAAGGTATTTGGGATCGAGATGGGCTATTCACGGTTCGAATGCGTCCTCGAAGGTGTCATCTTGTAGTTCTCGGGGTGTACATTCCGATTTGAGGGATGTTCGCGTCGTCTGTGACGTCATCGGTGACGTCATCGGTACGAGTAGTAGCGAAAGTGGCCATTTTCGGGCAGTACATGAAGGTATTTGGGGTCGAGATGGTGCGGTAGGAATATCATTCTGCGCATGCGCAGACGCAATGCGGAGCCCTCGTCCAATCAGAAGCGAGTATTTCAAATCCGTCACAGAGCTCTCAGCCAATCAGAAGCGAGTATTTTGACCCGGTGCATTATGGGCCATATCCAAGATGGGGGCACGTATGTTCAAGATGGCGGCACATCCGGTGTCGAAAACTGGCCATTTCGTCGGGATGTGGTCACCTAGTGTCGAAAACTGGTCCTTGTATGGGTCCCGCTAGACGTTTTGACGCCATGATATAGACCGGAGAGAGAGAAAAAACAACAACAACAAGGATGGCACATGAGGGAACAACAACAACAACAAGTTTATTTTCATATAGTTTATTTTCCCCTCCATCATAACATACCCACGCTGGGGGAGCCGCGTTGGGTATGTTTACAATTCAAGAAAGACTCTTGTCCAATCAGAGACTGCCATTTGCATCTGTCCTGTTCCTGTCCGTTAGATGTATTCTTGTCCAATCAGAAGTCGCCATTTCAGAGAGTTCCTTCTTCGGTCATGTTCATTCTGAACCGTTTATTCTAATCATCGTCGGCCAGGCCTGGATATTCTTCGGGCAGCATGTCCTGAGACAGTTGTTTGCGCATTCTGATCGCATTTTCCAGGGCCTCGGTGGGTGGTAAACCCATATCCTCTTCCAAGTGACGCTTGGTCTTCATGATGGACCTGTGCGCGGGGTCCCCTTTCATTTCAAGCGGTAGTAAGGTATACTGTTCATAGATCGCCATGGCTGTTTTCCTGATGCGGGGGCGCATTTGGGTGTACGTCTGTTGTAAATTATCCTCTTCGGCGTCCTCGATCGCTTCAGCGTGAGTATTGATAGCTGCTGTCACAATACGATCCCAGAAGGTAGGTTCTGCCTCACTTCCCTGGGATGAAGGCTGATTCTCTGAGGTCAAGCTCTCCATATCAGTAGATAGACTGTCAGCCATCTTGGATTCGGTATCAGTCGATGCACTCTCATCAATCTCTGTATCAGTATCTGCCTCAACGGGCTCCTCGGCGTCTTCAGTCCCAGGTATATTTTTCTGGTGTCGCATCATATCGTAATGTCTGGTGAACGTGCGTTCACACTCAGAACAAGTATAAGCCATGTTGACGGTTGAACGTCGACTGTGCGTGCTTTGGGAATACGCTCGCTTTTATAGACAGTAACGGCTATCAACGCTTAGCTCAACGCTTCAACGCCCTGGTGAATTAGCTCAGAAGCTCTGATTTCATGGAATTGACATCAATTCATCGAAATGCAGTGACGCCCGTCAACGCCCGTCGTTACGCCTTAACGCTCGTCTCAACGCTTTAACACACTTTCTTAATGCTTTAACGTTGTTTAATGATGCGTTCGAACAAATGCTTCTTTTGTGCTATTGCTCTGACATACGCCGCTTTCCAGTTCATGCCCGAGGTTTTCAACATCGACGCTGTTCTTTCAATTTCCATATGGACTGGGTCCTTATCCAACAATTTCATATGGGCCAGTAAGTCGACATACTGCTGACGTACAGCCCGTCGTAGTCTGGGTGCCAATCTGTTATGGGCTAAAATTGCAGCTTCCTCTTTCGAATACCCTTTGCGTTGAAACTTGTTTCCTGTGGCCTCCAACATCCCGCCCATCTCGGCGTCCATACGTTCTTTGAACAAATCCTTCCATAGCCTCGAGTTCACATTATGTTCTTCAACCTCGGGTTGGGCCTTCACGGTTGGGTGATATTCCAGGACTGATGGTATGGAGCGGGCCCGCTGTATGGGGGTGGGCTTCTGCTGCTGCTCTGCCAGGAGTGCACT
>JAVTVY010006894.1:0-40811 GCA_036873755.1 Hanleya hanleyi
AGCAATGAGTCTTGCGATTGGACAAAGCCACGATTTACAGTCACGTGGCCGAAATAAAGGTCGTTCATTGGCCCAGACGTTGTACTGGAAATTTTCCATAAGAAAAATACGACGTAGAAAATGGCGACTCGCGGAGGAAGTTGGCAGAATTATGTGAAAATAAAGTTTGTTACGATGATTTCATCGTAATCAACACTATGGAAAGATAAACTGTGCTTTTATACTTCAAATATACCAAAGAATCATATATTTTGATGGGATTTTCCGTAAGTATTTTATATTTTCTGAGCGGCCTTCTCGGCGAGATTTTATGAAAATCTCCCCTCGCGGTATTTATTTATTTTTTAAATTCTTTCTCCCGATTTCGTTCTTCTAAGACAGCATATGAATTTTACATCCAGAAAATCCCGACAGACTTAGCTAACAATATACATATGGTTTTTATCGGGTTTCATGCATGGTGAATTTGAAAATATTGATTTTAGACAATGGTACGCGAAGACCGACAAGTTCAGGGCCCCTCTCCCGGGCCCCCCGCAGTCTACACTGCGGCCACTCTACCGGGCCCGCCGCAACGTAACAGTTAAAACACATTTTGTTTCTTAGCTATGTGCCGCGCAGATCTGAAAAGTCAATCTGAAATGACCATTGAACTCAGTTGGTATGTTTTGCGAAATATATTAACAAAATATCAATCAGCTACTTTTTATGGGATAGGCCCTACATAATAGCTAACAGATTAATATGAAAATAAAAATAAAATCTGTCTGCCCACCCCACTTTCCCTGGTGAGAATATAATTATTTCAACCAATAATTATTTAAACGTTGCAGATTGGGATACAGACTGTCTGTTGATGTACACCACATGTCATGAATATTATTTTTTTTGGAAACATGTATATATATTTTGGAATAATCCACATAATATACGAGTTTTGAGACAAATTAATTAGCTTTCTTTTTCAATTAATGACAGGAAGAGGTGTTAATATGTATACACAATGGCCTTCCTGCCAACCAATCCTCAGACCTATATAAAATCATGCTTGTAACGGAAATTGTCTAGGCTTAAATTATTTCATTTGTACCCCTCAGCTAATTTGGCTGAAGTTAATCTACATGTAAATGTCATCATCAACATCAATTGTCTGTCTGTCCATACTCATTGTGGACATTATACCTCTAGAAGCTGTCGTCGTGAAAGATGTTCAAGGTGGTATCAGACTCTCATGGGATACGGGAGGGTCGTACTTATTTCACACAAAAATTTTAATAGTTCTTCAAAAATACTTTATATAAAATTTTTTTTTTTTAAATTTAAAAATCATGAAACTTTTCAATTTTGAAGGGAAGTTTTTCTGTGAATCTTTGACAATACCAGTACCCCACATGTATGCTCTTCCTATCTATTTCCTGAATGCTGCCATACAGAAGCTAACCCGTTGATCCTGCCCTTAGTTTGAAGCTGTCATTGGATCTGATTAGACATTCAGATTGCCTGGACCTCTTGACAGAAGTTCATACAGTGATCTCCCCTGGGGGTTCTTCCCCTAACCAGGTTTGATGCGGGACGTCCTCTGAATGGAGAATAACTCCGCCTGTCAGTTTTCTCTGTGAACTTTGACACTGTATTGTGGTCAGAAATGGCTAACAAAAAGTTTAAATCTTATTTTTGCAGGAGCAGGTGTGATGCTCTCCCATCTTTAACTGAGGCAGTACATGTAGAGTTCATCCAAAGGTTACACAAGCGCTACACATCAAATTTGTCAAAAGTTTAAACGGCAGTATATATGTAGGTGCGTTTAATTTTGTCATTAATTTTAATAATATTTTTACGACTTTATAATGTGTCCACAAGCACCCATCAAACCAGTTATCAAAGCATTACACTGTTTTTCTCCATGTTATTTTTTTTTCCTTGAACTTATACACTGCTGCCATTTACATTTGTATATTACATAACACTAATTTATATGGACTCCTCAACTTTTGACATATTTATTTTCTTGTCTGTCATGCATACTTTTTTTTGTAATGTATACTTTGTTCATATCCACAGAGAAAACTAGTTTGACATTTTTCTTGATTTTTTTATTTTTTTTATGCAAATCCTTACGGTATATCTAAAGGGCTTTCCTACAATGCATAGTTTTTATTTTAGTGTACCAAATGTACATATACTGTTGTTCATGCGATGCATGTACAATAAATATTGAGAAAACTTCTGTCTATATGGAACATTAAATTCATAAATGTAAAGCCTGTAACTGTAACTGTCTTATTTTTACCAACTTTAACTCATATTTTGCTGGAAGATGGGATAGATGTACATGTATTTCCAAAGGGAGAGAATCACACCAACAGAGGAGTAGCTGATCATGCTCATACAGTATATGTACACATGTGCATTAATGGTGAGCGTAATTTTTTATCACCAAGATCATAGTCTCTAACACAGTTTTCTATTTTCAAAACCCGATCCCTTTAATGATGGCGGTACATGTATATGGTATTTCTGTGAGCCATGATATTCCTTATTTTCTGTGCATGAAATGAGAACCGAAATGAGTTATTATATTTATGTGAACGGGGTTTATTCTCATGAGCTGTGATCATCCTGATTTATTCTCATGAGCTGTGATCATCCTGATTTTTTTAATGAGATCTGTGAAATGTGTATTTTTACAACAGTGGACTCACTCAGTGTTTTCTTGTGAAAGTGAAAGAGCAACCAAATAGAATTTTTTCCACTCATGACATGTGAAATTGGCATTTTATTTTCAGTGAAATATGATTCGACACCACTCTATACCACCCTCTTCATGTACAATATGTGAATCGGCCAAAATGGTACATGTATGTACCCATCTTTATCATTAATAATCTTACAGAAAAATTTAACTGTCTGTCTCGGCTGCATTTCAAGTTGAGAGACCGTGAAATCTCTTCATATCTTCTACAGTGCTCAGGATCAAAATGGATGTTTCCAGAACGATTCTAGATTAGAAAATTTAGCAAAAAATTATTTTAAATTAAGCCCTTAGAACATTTAAAAGCATTTCATACACAAATAGGCACAGGTAACACAGACAGTTATTTGAGTATGTGTAACAAAGCAGTAGTTCACTTCATGATGAGAGCCACATGTCAAAGCTGGACAGAATCGTGTTGCTTCTGTTTATGAACTGACAAATTTGGGCCTGTATTTGCAACTCTTTCTTATATTTAACGAGCTCCACCTACATCCTACAGAAAAACAACTTCAGCTCTAGCAAATTTCCTATCTCAGAAAAGTTTCATGCGCATAGATGGAGGTTTCCAGTTTTAAATGAAAAAAAAATTAAAATGAAACTGTTTAACCAGACAATTATATTTTTTTCTAATTATTACACAACCACATTTATACATGAAATTTCAAGCCACGTAGCAAAGATATGGTCATACATAGATCCAATGAAATTATTAAAGGCAATGTAAATCCACTTAACAGTTGTCTTAAAACAAACACTCATATGAAAGAGATAATGATATCAATGACTGGAGGAAAATGAGACATAATTTTTTAAAAAAAAATGAGATGAAAACAAACACAGGCATTGTTTCGACGGCTGCTAAAGTCTAAATTAAGTAATGTGGCTGTATCTGCCATCTCCACCCCCTTAGGTGCCGGAATTCTGAACTATGTAATGGAAATGAGTCCCTTTGAGCAAATGAGAAAGACAAATATAGAAAATAAAATGACCAATCCTTCATAGATTTTTTATGGCCTTTTACAGGTATGAAGAAATTATAAAGAAGGGAAATTAGAAATTACACTAATTAGACTAGACTGCCTATAAATTACACGATTTCACTGATTTTTTTCCGAAACTTTGATGAGAAGACAACTTTATTATTGTTTAAGGGGTCAAAGATATCTCCCGGAGTATGTCTTCATCAATGGGAACAAGTGCTATATAAAAAGATGAAAGGCCCATAATTACTTAGTCCTTCTTTGATTGAGAGCCAATTAATTACAAACACCCTCAGGCTTGGAGAACAAGATCCACGTAAGTCAGTACAACAAACCGATTCTCCATGATAAATCTATGATTTATTCACTGTACCTAATTTACTGTTTAAGGTCTTGTATGATGCATGTGTTTCATCTCTGAATTTGTCTGACTGAAGTTCTGTCTTGAAGCCTGGAAACAGCACAAATTCATGTTGAAAGTTCCTCAAGAAATATCAAAACAAGGGACACAACTCCTCAGGTCCAACACCCAGTCAGCCCCATGATGCTGCACACATGTACACATACGTAAACCACAACAATGACACTGACCAAACTTTTAAAGATCTTGTTACTCATTTTAAGCTTATAAATATAAGGAATGATACAAACACATTCCTGGGAAAACAATTAACTGGTACGGTAATTCCCTAATAATTCAATCACAGGAAGTTCACTTTTCAACTCTTTTATACAAACACAGAGAAAAAGTAATATTCCCATTCTTCATTCAAATTGAAGAAAAGTCATATGATGACAAAATGCGACACTTTGTAGCTGGTGCCATGAAGAAAATTGCCAGATTTTTGTCATTTTTTCTGCACTTCCGGTGATCGAATTATTAGGGGAATTACCGTACATGTAGGTGTGATAGATGAAGTTTTGTATTATTTGAGTGTATTTCGAGTATGTTATCCTGTACCATTCAAGCACTTTCTTCAACAACTGTCGAGTACTTCCTAGTTGGGTGCCAAGTATCCTCGAACAACTTGACTCGTCTCATGTAACAACCACAAACACATACATAGCTGTAAATAATCTTATGGGACAAGATCCTTATATTGAAAGTGCACATGTAAATTATATTGCCATATTATGCATTATGAATAGTACTGTACATGTACCTCAATCCAAGTGTTTATAAGGCAGTACCAAACTGCAGTGTAACATTTCCAATTTCGTCAAAGCTTACAGTTACGGTAAACACTCTAATAATTCAATCACCCCATTCACATTCAGTCATCCCAAATTTTGCATGCCATTTTGATCAGTCACTCTAATACATTTGATCACCCTCTTCCCAAATGTAGGCGAGTACGGTAATTTCCCTAAGTATTCGCGACCCTAAGTAAATTCGAAAAAGAGCATTTTTCGCCAAGTCACGTGACACTGTTCCCTAAGTAATCGAAAAACGACCCATTCGCGAAAAACCGCGGTCCTAACTATTCGAAAATCCCCCATTTATCGTGGTCGCGAGATTGATAATATTATGTAGTTGTGCGATGGAAAAACTTCCAGATCAACGAGTTTCCTTAGAATTAGTATTTGATAAACCTTGCAAACTTTTGAGCATTTTGAACATAACCAATTGCAACAACTAAGTTGATTTTCATGATGTCTCAAACGAAATGTATCCAATGTTTAAACCGCGATGATTTCTCATGGTCATTAAATTGAGAATATTGCCGGTTTACGGGGACGTGCGATATTAAACATTGCCGATTGAAGAGACCATACGTTCGATATTATACTGAAAATATCAAAATGAAGAACTGGAAGTTACGTTTCATTCGGTCTTAACAAAATATAATCCCGAAGTTTGACCAGATATTTGAACTACGGATTTTCTTAGTCACGGGGTAGAGATTTACGATCAACCCCAACCCCAAGTTGCATTAATTTTGGCGACTGTATGCCATGTGCACCTCACCCAAAAACCAGAAACGCATCTGTTTGTGTCCGACTTCTGATTTTTTTTCCTAAGACACGAATGTTGAGATTCCCAGCTATGATACTGAAAACATATTTTGTACTGTTCAGACAAAAATAATTTAGAAACGTATCATTTCCAACGAACGCGGCGATTTAGAATATTTTACGGCCGTGGAATTCGCCGTGATGCATATACCGAAAGAAGTTCGCGCTCTTGTATTCAACTTTTCAGGAGCAAGCAAAAGTACAGACTTATTCTCTTCAATCACCCCTGCATAAAATAGAAACGAGAATATTATTCAGAGAATTATCATGAAAGGAAAGCTGTGACGTGCAGGATTAACCGTGACATATGGCTGCATCGGAATCTTCATAGACGTAAAAAGCGTGGAACGGCGTCATTGTGCATGGTGTCATTGTTTCATGGTTCGCATGGGTTCTTAAAAGTTTGTAAAAGTGCATAATTTTTATATTGAAAATTAAAGGCCTTGAAAATTAGAATTTTTGAGTGAGTTTTTTTACACTATTAGTGAAGATATTACGGTAAGTTCTGATTTGATTATTGACAAAAAACTTGAATGTCGGAAGAGACGTTTACGCAAGATAGCCGAGATCATAGGCGGTAATGTTAGGCCTATAATAGTATATACTTGAATAAAATTGGGTAAACAGGTGAGTGTATGGCCAAAAATGACAGAATAGCTGCAGTCGAGCCATATTTCAAGACAGAATAATGATCTGAGAGAGGTAAAAGGGAATTCTTTTTCATCTTTGAAACATTTTTATCCTTTATTTTTCATGAGAGTCGTGATCTCACTGTTATGAAGGCATAATATATTGAGGTTGTGTTGGCTGAATATATTATGAAGCGGGAACCGTGTACAAGCGCAAGTTTGGCCCACATGCCATGCTATCCAAGTATTGATCACGTGATGTTATTGCAACTCCGTATGGCGGGAAAATGTACAACCAACACGTGGCATGTTGAAACTTTCATTCTACCATGTCTACAGACCCCACCCAATTCTATGAAAGTGTTTTCATACATTTGTTAATAAAGGATCGAAGGGATACAGTGAATTGTTAGAATGAGCAAGCAATTCATGTCTTTCGTTTAGCCGCTATTCATGGCGGGATGAGCTCGTTCCAGCTGGGAAGATTGTATATTGTCTCAGACGAGTTGGCCCTGATATGGGTCTCAGTCGGGTTGGCCCTGGTTTCCCCTCGACCACACGTATTCGTACCACTGAACTTCGCTGAAGTAAATTAGGCTTCATTCTACACACAAAGTATAGTAAATGTCTCGTGGTTGTCGATCTTTTATCATTTGAGAGTACTGTCTGGGGTAAATATCACAAAATTAAAGAAACACCACAGTCGACGTATTGTGACCTTTCATTGTCGAACGGTATGGGCATTTAATATGGGGACTCTAATTTACGAAAACGTCCGTTTTTCTGAACTGACCTGCACAAACTATTCGGAAGTGGTCAGTTTTTCACGACTGCGATATTCACTTCCGGTCACGAATACTTCGGGAACTTACCGTACATGAAAATCAGGGCCTGATCCATGCCATTTTTGAGCCCGCTATAATGAAATTGAGCATCATGAGTTTGCACGCCCAAACGTGCAAATTTGCCCACTGAACAGGCTGAAACCTATATAGAAGTAAATGCAAGTAATGTTGCTATATCAAGTTATCAGGTTGTATTTAGGCCATTTAATACTCCCAGAGCTTTCATGGGCTTCTCTGCCTAGTTCACTAACTTACCACACTCTGTGCCTCGTATGGATGCCCAAACTAAAAGCCTAGATTAGGCCCCAAACATACATGTGAATACATGTACATGTAATTAAACATCACTTTTTGGTATCAATTTGTTGACTTACCATCCCAATAAATTTGACAACCCCAATATTTTCAGGTGGAATAATATACTTCCTACATTCTGAACAGAGTTGTTTACCATAAAAAAAATTCCAGGGCTTTTGAAGTCCCCAAAACAAGAAAGTTTATGGGTTGACCTCAAATGTCCAACAGTGGGTGACTTGCACAATAGAGCCAGGAGATAAACAGGAAGTGGCAATTCTGTTAGTTGATTGGCCAATTGGGTCATAATCGACAAACAAGAAGCGGCAATCAAGAAATCTGATCTCACATTTTTATCAAACTTGAAAGATTTACATGAAAATTTGTAAATTCAAAATTTTTGCATTTGTCATTCTCAAGTCCTGAATACAGAGTACACTACAAGTTCTCGGATGAAAACCTGGACTCTTCAACTTTCCCTATGCATGAATTTGCTAGTCAGTAAATCATGATGGGCTAGCTCGTGTTACGGCAAACAAAACATACTTACATGGGCATGATGCACCAAAGTGGTACAACTTGAACATAAGCTACTTTCTGCCATTACGTAATGTCACGTCAACTGCGAGAAATTCGTCTGCAGCACACTTTCACATTCATCAATGACATCCGACTACATTGTACCACAAAGCAAATATCGTGTCGCAAATGCATAAAATAGCTTCTAAACCTCTCAGGCATTTACGCCGAAGGCTGAAAAATATTTGACTATATGTACATGTATATACTTGTAATAAAACTGCAAAATTTTCTGACCTGTTTGAAAAGTTACATGGTCACCCAGCTACATACAATGAAATAGCACTCTCTGTGTTAGGCCTATTTTCCCCCAACCTGTAGTTTATTGCCTTCCATTGAGAACTTTCCTGAAAATCAACTGGCAACCACTATTAGATAGGCCATAAAACTTTCATCTATCATATATTTTATTAGGTTAACCCTATCCTAATAAAGTTCAACTCTGTGCAGAATGAGGTCTCAGACCAGCATTATACAAACATGTACATGTAGCCAAAAAGGTTCTTTTCTTAAGTTTTTTCTTGACATTGTATATAAAACCACAGCAAAGCTACATGTAAAATATATTTTTTTCAACTGCACAGACACTTTAGCGGTTCTTTTTTGCCTTTCAAACAACAATTTTCTGGCTGCGTTATCTCCTTTGAACCAGTGAACTGGCACAGAAAGAGTTAACAAAAAAACTTTTGATTCCTTAGTCATGTCGTAAACCGATGATTTATATCTTCTGTCAGAAGTCGGCAGTCATTCATGACAGCCTAAGATGTGGTTAACTGTCCATGGAACACCACAGAGTGCCACTGAGAGCTATACATGTGCATACAAGTGTATATAAGATATTGAGTATACTCCATGGCCAATTGATAACTGCACCACAGCCAGAGTTGGGGGGGGGGCGGCAACCAATTAAAACTTGGAAACAAATAATTCCGCTAACCAAAGTTTGAATTTCGGAAAAATTGGAACTACTTCCATCAGATTAGCTTATAACATTTATAAGCTACATGTACATGTACATGATGTCTGTCATTATTTCGACCAGTTTGTAAAATGGTTTATTACAAATGTATCACCATGGAGTCTAAAATAAGCTCCATGTTATCACTAAGAAGATAATTCACTGGTCTACAGGACAAGTTTGCCAGAACATTTACTAGTCCGTAGGAATTATCACTAGTCTCGGATTAGCCGACTGGTGCAAAATTCAAATCCTGCTTACCACCTGATTATAGGGTGATTGAATTAATAGAGGATTTAAACTTCATACAATATACGCGCTAAGACTCGGCAGTAATTAGTGCAGATGCACTTGATATGACAGGACTTGTGACCTGTCTCACGTTCTGGGTTAAAAGTAACTGAAGGATTTACGACATCCATATGATCACACATACATGTATTACATTGAGCAAGAAATTACAACTTTGTACACATAAATTAGAATAGAACATTTTATAACTAGTTTCTCGGCTTTCTAGAAGTTTCGCAGGAGTTATTTCATTTCATTAATGAGTCTTCTCACAGTGAAACATCAACTTTAATTAAAACTATTCAATTTCCATTTAACAATGATATTTATGTCCCTTCAAACTGTGAGGTTAAATTCAGTTCTCTTTGCGAAGAATGTTACTTCATTCATTATTTGAAGAAAGCTCACAGTGTCTTATACGGTGGCTTTTTAAAAACCTGAACTACATGTAAAAGTGTATAGCACTATTCAGCACTATACTGCCAAATACAAACTTCAATTTGATTCAACGGTAAGCCCTCTACTAATTCAATCACATTTCCAACCATAAAATCTGGAGGGCGATAAAATTTATTAGAACAAAAAGTTAACAAAAATGAAAATGGTCTAAAAATCATGGAGATAATCCATTACTTCTTGATCATTTCAATGACTAATCAAATTTAATAGGACAGACGACTGAATTTTGTCCCCAGAATTGGGAGTGAGTGAATTTCGACGGGACGATTGAATTATTAGAGGGACATGTGTACAAGCAGAGGAATTCGAACATTAGACTTATTTCCTCCACCTTTTTTCCAAGGACAGGTGGCATCTGTCATTTTGTTTTCAGATTGTGTCTAATATCTAGACAGGATTAGCCACCTATCAGCAGTCCTCATTTACATCTCATAACTGTAAGCAGTTGGATCCACATTTACTGTAGTTGTTTGTAGATTATAACTGATTGTGAATATAGCTGATTTGTTCTCAATCTTAATTCCAGCATTTACATGTAACAAGAGTGAATAACAAAACTGCTGTAAATTCTAAATGTCCGAGACTAAATGAACTGTCGGGGACTACCTGTAACCTGTCTATTCCAACATTTCCTCCTCTCTTATTCTTAGTATTTGTACAGGCAATGACAAGAATGTCTGCCCGGTCATGCCTTGCAAATAAACCCCTCGAGTTCCTGTAAACATCTATCTGCCAAAATCGCTTCCTCCAAACTTGTTATTGTTCCCATTTTGTGTTCAAGACCAAGGTCGGTGAAGTTAGCATTGGATGACAAAACAGAAGAAAATCTACATTCAAAGATTCTCCTCTTTTGACACAAAAGGCCAGAATGTTGATACCATCTCAAATAATCTGATTCATGCATGTTCCCCTCCCCCCACCAACACTTCACTCTCCTCCTGCCATCCTCTACCACCCCCTATCTTAGTCAATATAACTTCCAAAATAAATTGAACTTCAAGTGTATAACTTTAGCTGTTACAAGTGGGGGAGTCTGTTCCCCAACAATGTATGGTTGGTATGCACTGCCCATTGAGATTACAATACAATATGTTTATTGCACGACTCGTAAAATGGTACAAGTATGGCAAACAAAACAATATAATTACTATGGTACTTTAGCAACGTAGTAATTATTAGTTAGTATGGTTTGAACCAACAGTGTGGGTTAGTAGTAATTCTAGGACATAACATAGAAGTTGCCAGTGTGTTGATGTATAAACTCTAATTACAACAATAAAGGTATCGCTATAATATAATCCAAAGAGGTTTTTTTCCCCCCACATTATCCCTCCCTCTGACCCCGCATAGACTGTCCCGTCCCACATTCCACCCTCCAGATACCATCCCTCCCTTATACTGCCCATTACATGGGATATTGGTGATGAATGACTAAACTTGCAACAGAAAATTGTGATTGGCAGGTGGGCATTATTTTGAGATCTGATTAATTGAACTGAGCGAGCAAGGACAGAGAAACAAATTAACTGTGCTGTGTAAATCAACAGACATTGTAAGGTTCTAATTGAAGCCCCTCATACATGTATGTCAGTCTATGACGTTCACAAAAACTGATCATACTCCATCCCAATTCTGGATCTGGGAGAGTTAAAAATCTCCTTACATGTAGTTCTTAAATTTATACTGCCTTAGATCAGGCCATCCACAATAATATTTTTGTTTCCAGTAACCAACTTTAGAAAATTTGCGTAGGTAGGTTGGCGGGAATTTTAATTTTTTTTTATTTCTTTTTTTTTTTTTGGTGGATTTTTGACCTTTTTGTATAGCATTTCTGCTGAAAAACAAAGAAATAAAAAAAAATTGTCTACCCAAACTTTTTTTTTTGACTGCAAAATATATAGGTAGGTAAGGTTACTGGAAACAGAAATATTATTGTGGATGGTCTCACGTACATGTAGCAGAATCTAAATACTTTCAAAATAGGCACTTGCATTTAACGATAACATTATATACATGTATAAAAAATGAACTGTCAAAATTGATTTATGCATGTTATTGCAATTCATGTAGATTCACTCCAAAATAAACCAAATGCACTTGACCTTGTCTCGTGCCCTTGCCTCTCGCCAGTGGGGAGGTTTAGTGACTGAAGCGAACATCTCTATAGGGCCCATAATAAAACATTAAAGAAAACATCAATATAGGATTAAATTTTAATTGCTGTAAAATATCTTATTTAAAGTCGGCAGGTCCTGAAGCCAGTGCACACAGTGCACATTTTTAGCACTAGACGACCAGAATATTTGGTTCTAGACGACTGAGCAAAGAAGTTTAAGAAATCTCATAATAGAAAGATAAACAACATGTGGGTCATTATGTAAAAATGTTATCAATAAATCAGTGTAAAACAAAATTTTAATCATCCTAAATTTCTGCAGATCTCTGTTCATATCATTATGAAAATTTGTGTTGACTTGTAGGTGCCGTAGTATGATAAAACCTACCTGTGTGAAATCTTAATTTTGTATACAAAGCACCTTCATTATGACTGATTGATTTCTTTTCCAATCCAACCGTTGATCTGCATACATGTATTTGCGAGGTCGCTGGCGGCAGTTTTACATACATGTACATTTAACTTTAATTTAGCCACACTGTGTATAGCCTGCTGAGTATGTCTACAGTAACATGGACCTGAAAAAGGCATACATACACTGATCTTGAAGTGAATAAAACATCATAAAAATGTCTAGACCTACCTTTGAGAAATTCCCCCTAATCTCGCTGTCAGGAAACATGAGTCGTAAGGCTTGTCGTTTGAGTTCTATCAGACAGTTATTGCAGTGTTCACAGCACACGCCGACCACCGACATCTCACCCTCCAACCCAGCAGGGGGTGAGAAACACCTATCACCCAGTCCTATCCCTCCTTGGGGTTGGTAGTGTTTATTGGGGAAGGGATCAGTGGCGGGAGACATGGGACGCTTGGTACCATCCACAATTTGTATGTGAGGGGACAGGGGAATAGGTTGTCTTTTCTGCCCCGTGTCACGACTTTCGCCTGATGGTGATGCAGGCCTGCGATACACAATAGACACTTCGTTTACCGGGCCAACACATCGTTTCACAGGCGTAGGCTCAGCTAAATGGGAATAGTGTCTTCGGTGGGCATTGAGAGATTTATCCCCTCCACGAGAAGCCGTAGGTGACTGTGGCCACTTTAATACAGCTACATGTTGATCGTTGTTGTCAGAAATGTGAGACTTAATGCCCGTCTTTGTGATCACTGAGTTGTTCCCGGCAGCACCCCCACCCGAAGCCCCAGACATTGACGATGACCTTTGGCCAGGTAATTCGTCCACGAACGGGGTCGGGACTCGCCTGACCGGTAGCTCAGACTTCCGTAAACCTGATGGCGGCTTACCATTCATGATGGCTGATCCAATGGGTTCTCCACCGTGCGAGTTAAATGTCCCCTGGAAAGACAGAACAAAGAAATCTATACCTGTACAATGTGTATATATTATACGTTGTACGTTGCATTCTCGCCACAGCTGTACGTATACAAGAAATCTTATCTGAGTCCAAGGTGTCCCTGATGAAATACTCAATCATTCAATTTCACGGCACCCAAACACATTGTAACAGATAGAAATTAAGAAAACACGAATCAAATTCATGTCAATTACGCATTGATGATCGAATATCTATCTTCAAATCGACACGACATGTTTCAAATTAGTCAATATGTCAAGCATGAAAACCTGTCATTGAAACAAAATTTAGCCTGGTTATACATGAACTTGTGAAAATTTATTTTAATCATTTTATAATATATAATTAACGCTAGATTTACATTGCATTTACATTACAAATCCTTATCAAGGCGCTCTGTAATTAATCACTGTCAAATATAAAAAACCCTCATGGGTAAGTCGTTCATTCAGCATAATGTTACACATGTTCTGTTGGTTACCCGTGTTTGACCTTATTAATGAGACTGATAGCTTCTCTATAAACAGTACCATTATTATCATACCTGGAACATGCATTTAGACAAGTAAAAAAAAAATTCTATAAAGACACGCTTCAATACCTCTGGCCAGCTGTTGGATTAGTTCTAATTTCCATTAATCTGTGCCCGGTTACTCATGAGAAGGATATGTAATTAAATGATAGCCACCCCAGAACAAAGTGCGATAAAAACACAGAATGTACCTGCATATAGCTACATGTGGCTCTGAGTCTACATACAGATGGTGGCTTACACAGATGGTGGCTTACATACAGATGGTGGTTTACAGTGAGTTAGGGAATAGGATTTAACATCACTTTCACCATCATTTCGGTTATAACATGATGAACCAACTAAGCACCACCCAGACAAGTTGCGTTCCTGCTACTTCAAAGAAGAAATCTTTGAAGCAGCATAGAACCAGACACCCAGGCTCCATCCACCCTATAAAATACTGGAGACAGCACACAAGACACAGACAGGATGCTTACATTGTGCAATGAAGACAAGTGATATTACAGTGATAGACATCACATTATCAAGATGGTGGCTTACATAGAGATGGTGGCTTACATGTACATACATGTATGGTGGCTTACATACATATGGTGGCTTTTCAGTAACACAACAGAACAATGAAAACTTACATGAAAGACCAACCAAAATTTTGGAGCTTTTGTCTGACTGTGCAAACACATGTTACCATGGTTACCTGTACATTATATGGCAAATACTCTAATAATTCAATCACTCTGTTAACATTCAAACAGTCTCAAATTGTGTCTCAAATTATGGTTGATCTTTCATGTAAGCACAGCTCCCACAATTAGGATTCCTGCTGCAGTAATAATTCTTGTGATATTGAAACAATCCTCATTCATCACAATGGTAAAGACTGCTGAGGCCATTCATAATGTGTGTTTCAGGTAAAATGTTCCATCAAAACATTACTAGCTAGATCAGTAGGGCATTTATTTATTTATTTTTTTGGTACTTTTTTTCAGCATATACTGTAAGCTTAATATGTAATAATGAGCTTTCAAAAGGAAGATTTAAATGTGTTTGTACTAGATTCAGTCATGTGTAGCTGAATTTACTTGTATCTACTGTGCTCTGCATTCGTGTAACAAAAAAAGTTAAATTTTGAGCAAAAAACTAAAAAAACAATAAAATAAAACCTACTCTAATACTGACCAATTATTTTGGGAAGGTAAGGTTATCTGAACACACAGTTTTTACACATTGTCTGAGATGAAGTTACTTATATGCTATCATATGGCATTAGCATCAGCATTACTGATTGCTGTAATTAATTGACACTTACTGAAGGTTCTATTCTGCAGGCTTTTGTATTATTGAACAGCCTACCATCTAGACTCGTTGTTTAACCCAGACAGACTATTCTTCTCCATTGTTTGAGGTGGCAAGAAAACGAGGTGGGTACTTTTCTTATACGGGTAACCCAGTAATGTAAATCAGTGAATTATCAAATCCTGCTCAGTCGTCCAACGTTGGATAAGAGGTCTACATGTAAGTGAGAGGTCTACATGTAAGTGAGAGGTCTACATGTAAGTGAGAGGTCTACATGTAAGTGAGAGGTCTACATGTAAGTGAGAGGTCTACATGTAAGTGAGAGATCTACATGTAAGTGAGAGATCTACATGTAAGTGAGAGATCTACATGTAAGTGAGAGGTCTACATGTAAGTGAGAGGTCTACATGTAAGTGAGAGATCTACATGTAAGTGAGAGGTCTACATGTAAGTGAGAGGTCTACATGTAAGTGAGAGGTCTACATGTAAGTGAGAGGTCTACATGTAAGTGAGAGGTCTACATGTAAGTGAGAGGTCTACATGTAAGTGAGAGATCTACATGTAAGTGAGAGATCTACATGTAAGTGAGAGGTCTACATGTAAGTGAGAGGTCTACATGTAAGTGAGAGACATGTAAGTGAGAGGTCTACATGTAAGTGAGAGGTCTACATGTAAGTGAGAGGTCTACATGTAAGTGAGAGGTCTACATGTAAGTGAGAGATCTACATGTAAGTGAGAGATCTACATGTAAGTGAGAGATCTACATGTAAGTGAGAGATCTACATGTAAGTGAGAGATCTACATGTAAGTGAGAGGTCTACATGTAAGTGAGAGATCTACATGTAAGTGAGAGGTCTACATGTAAGTGAGAGGTCTACATGTAAGTGAGAGGTCTACATGTAAGTGAGAGGTCTACATGTAAGTGAGAGGTCTACATGTAAGTGAGAGGTCTACATGTAAGTGAGAGGTCTACATGTAAGTGAGAGATCTACATGTAAGTGAGAGGTCTACATGTAAGTGAGAGATCTACATGTAAGTGAGAGATCTACATGTAAGTGAGAGATCTACATGTAAGTGAGAGATCTACATGTAAGTGAGAGGTCTACATGTAAGTGAGAGATCTACATGTAAGTGAGAGGTCTACATGTAAGTCTGTAGCCCACCTGCATTTTTCACTACAATTGATTGATTTCTCTTTTTAGTTAGGGGAAATTAAAACTGAGTATGCTCAGAATTTCAGAAAGCTTTAATTACACATGCTGTAACATTGTCCTATATACCGTACAATGAACACCGGAATATTGGAGTGGTTCCGTCAGCCACATGAATATGGGGGCACTGCAGTTGTAATTGATCGAATTCAAACTTGAGTATTCACCTCGGATGCACGTCAATCCATCAAGCTGTCAGTTGTATCGCTCGTACAACTTCTGTCACTCTGATCAGACAAAGCCGCCAAAGGTGTGCTACTGATCCAACAAAGACCCCACCCTGCTGCCGGCTTATAAACCTACCCAGGCTTTGGTCAGAAATAGCCGTTCTAGCTGAACATGCCCTGGGGGTGTCTCATTCATGGACTTGCGCCACCTAACAAAAACCTCTTTGAAAGATCTTTGGAGTAGCCAACACAAAACTCTAAATTTTCCAGGCTCACAATGCATTGGTGTATAATTAGGTGACAGGAAAATAGGTACAAAATACATGTCTGCCCAAGAAAGCTTCTGAAAGAAAAATCAAGGTGCCAAAAAAAATTGGGATTATCACTACAGGTTGAATTGACTTTACCACGGATCATTTGTGACTCCCTCAAAGGACATGCGGACGGTATAGAGTTGCACGTTTGTGTTATTACCGGGTTGCAAGCTGACGTAATCAGCACCCAGCGGGAGGGCACAAAGAGAACAAAGACATATCAGCTTGGTATAATCACCGAGAAAGGAGGAGAGATCACTAATAACTGGTTCATTTGTACAGGCCTGTCAATACTGCAATAGACTAATATGATTAAATCTGACATCCCATTTTTATGCAACAGCTCTAATCACAGGTAATTTGACACAATTGGTTAGGTAATATTATTAATTGGTAAGGTGTGATTTATTACAATTATGCTCACCTGTACATCATGCTGTGCAATGACCGTACTATACATGTTGCTGACATTTAGTTCTAAAAATAGGTCTGTTTTTTTGTATTAAAATGTACCATCATTCATTCATCTAATCTTCCATTGTCTCATACAAGAGACATGGAATTTGTGGACAGGAAATTGCCAACATTTCAGACTGGTATGTAAGCTGAACATGAAAGGATGTTTCTATCTATCTAATTTAGAAGTTTTTCAAAGTTTCTTAAAAGTAACTCAGTAAATCGTCGTTTATCACATCCTGCGTCCCGTGTTAAACAATAACTTGTGTCAGATACAAAAAAAAACCACAGAAAAACTCTTGAAGAAATTACGTGATTTCATCATCTGAGAAGTTTCAATGGCTCTGTTTGAACAGGAATGATTTGATCTGGCCCTCATTTGCATACTAGCCTATCGAGGAATGCTGGACTCCGCAGGTGTTCCATAGTTGGGGAGGCTATAACTTTATAACCTGAAGGAAAGTCATGAAATTGTGTGTCTATTTGTAGTGAATACCCAAATACACACATTTAATAATCAAAAGACCGAGACCAATTAATTCACATGAATACTAATACAAGATCAAAGCCTTTTAATTGGAAAATAAATTCGTTTGTACAAATCGTACGGGAAATCAATTTTTGATTAATACTGATCCAAGCAATTGAACAGATAAAATCAAATACAGATTGGTAATAACCTCTACATGTAAGTTTATGGGAAATTAGGATAGAATTTCGAAACAGAAGGAGACATCAAAGAATCCATTTTTATTTAGCCTGAATTCTTCAGTGACATGTCATTGCTCAGTTTCACAACCCAAAAATTGAATCTAGTTCTTACAAATTTATTCCAGAAGTTGTGAAGTTTTTGTGATGTGTTTTAAAAGCTTACACGTATCATCACCTTCTCAACAGGGAAAGAATTGAAAGTCGGATGGACAATTTTTTTCCTTCAAATATATGAACTGTGAAACAAGCTGATCTGATGTACAACACATAATCTGCATATAATTTGTCTCAGGTGTAGGTAAGAACAATTTCTACCCGTCTCTTCCCCCAAAACACTAGCCAGAACGCACAAAATAATATCTTGCTTTCGTGAGTAATGATGCATATTTATGAGAAAGAAAAATCTTCCAGTACAGGAGATCTGATTAGTTTAAATTGTGTTTAAATAATAGAGCATTAATTAATTTGTTGGCAGTTTCCTGCATTCAGTTAGAAGATTTCTGAGCAAAACTGAATTAACTGTGAAAAAATTTTTTGGTGTTTTTTGGCTACATGTACTTATGTTTTTGCCTGTCTCATATAAAACATGATGTTAATTTCGACTGAATAAAAATGTTTCAGACATTACACTTATAGGAAGATAAAAATCAACGTTAGGGGAAGCGAAAGAAATATGGTGCTGGTGGTTGTGATAAATGGATGAGTCTTATAAAATTTAATTGATGTGATACAGAATTTGGGACTCAGAGAGGAAATAATTAAATAATAATAATTACATGTAAACTTGTCAAACAAAGTACATGTACATGTCTGTCCCATATTCCATAGTTCGTGCAAACTATTGAGGGGTGACAAGACATGTACATGTACAATGTAGCCTCACTATAAGGTGCCTCAATATAGCGCTGATTCTGATACATTTTGTAAGGCTGAAAATCTATAAGGTGGTTCAAATTTGGTCTGCCAACAACAGCGCTATAGGGATGTTAATCTGTATGTAGACATGTAGGTTGAATTATGTGAATATATCCGATTATCCAAGCCACACACGAAGAACATCCCAGACAGTCGTTTGGAGAAAAAGGGTATATATTAACGAAAGATAATTGTTACAAACCAGCTACAATGAAAAGTACAGATGTCCTAAACAAGTGCTTTGTCAGGTACCAAGGATTGGCAGCTAAAATTTGATACGACAGTAAAGAAAATTTAAGTTTTTTACAATATTTGGAGGTGTGTGGGAGACTAGACTAGACAACACCTACCATTTTCCTTTTTTTCTAAGTAGGTCAATGGCTTTTATCTGTGTCAGTGGGACGACCCAGATAATCATACAATATTGTAAGCAATTCACTTGCAGCAATGTGGAGCAGACTTACATGTATTATGATCCATTATATACATCAATGTCTCTCAATTATTTACTACATCCAAAGGTATAAGACAATAGCTCATTGTTTTCAAGAATTACAATTCATCATTTTTGTTGTACACCCACATACTCATTAGCCGACTTTAGCTGGTGAACAATTCGGGTTATATGATTGATGCTGGAGATCACAAGAGCTCATAACAAAATGTCTGTATCAAATGATAAAAGCAAATCAATATTTCATGGATCCTTTCTCAGATGATGAAGATGAGCAACATACATGTAGATGACAATGAGTATTTACTTTAAAGGTAACAATCGATAATTAGGTATTCATCATATTCCTAAGAAGTAGGCTACCATCTGCAAATTGTCCGGTACTCAGTCAGTCCATCCGAGACCTTTCGTCCGCAAAATAAGGAGAACCGTTGACATTAGAATCTTGATTTTTTGCATGAAGGTGCATAGGGGACTGTTACCAGCAAGTTCCGAGTTGACCTACTTTTGAAAAAATTTCTGGTGATTTTTGATGAAAATCACGTGATTCTGACTTGGGAAGTGCCCATCTTAATATAGGCAGGATTTCAACTTGGGTCGGGGGATTTCCAAGAGCTCAGCGCACGTCAGAGTCCTAAATTATACCTACCCTACTTCGTAGGTCCTGTGACATTTCACACTGCCATATTTCATATTAATTAACGAATACAGAGGTTTATCAGTTGAGTGATCACTCTCAATGTCACATATTTTTCTCGAGGACAGCTTTAGATCACTCTCGCATTACTCAAGACGCGTGAAACAAAATCCAGCAGATTTTACCAGCATGTGAGACAAATATTCACTACTAGATAAATCAGTTTGATAGAGTTTACATCAAAATTAAACTTTAAACTTGGCTTCTTTTAAAAATTGTATTAACTTGTTATAACAACGTCATGTCATATACGATTCGATTAAAACTAGTCCAGACCATTAAACAGTTTCATATGCATGTTAGGCCTACCCCCTCTCTCTCCCTCCCCTTAGCGGGAACAATCTGCACCTACCCGACTTGCAAGTACAGTTCAGTTCAGGATAAAGGGTCCGAATGCAGATCTTCTTGTTCAGAAATAAATACAAACTTTTGTATTCTAATTCAACAATATAATAATGATATATATAATCAGGATATATACTTGGATATATACTCACAATCACTATTTGAGAGGACAAGGACAGATTCGGACTTTCGGACAAGGACTCGCCACATTTGTTCATCTCTCCATCCGCGACGACTTGGAGAGTTGAACCACCGCTCGTCGTACAGTCCGATCCAAGACTTTGTACACAAGGCTCACATGCCTATAAAGACACAAAAAGCAAGATAAGTTATAAAACCACAAGTCTAGAAACTGGACATAGTTTGATCCATTCTGAAATACAAAGAAAATCCAGAAAATCTACGAGACATAAAACAACCTTTCAACAGCTCCCGCCATGCTCGCGCGAGTAGCCTGGTTTTGTGGTCGGTAACCACAAAAACCTTAACTCAGTGGGAGCCCAAATAGGTCTCGACAATTTCCGGATACGGTTCAAGGAGGGTCAATCCAGGAGCGGTTGTAATCGGTTATTTAATTACGTCTTCCACAAAAAAATATGTTTAAGCTTTAAATCTGTATACACATACATAAGCACACTGGACAGGAAAATAAACAGTTTGAATGTTCAATGATAGAAAAGGCACGCAAGTCTATAGGGAAGAGAAGCTTGAACAATTGAACATCCGAGTTACGGAGTCTCCAAGACTCCATGATCAGAAAGTCGTAGGCAATTTAATTTCCAGATGTATAGATCTCAATTTGAAGGGGTAAATGTAAATCTAAGTACTGAATCCCAATCCAGTGAGAAGAACCAAGTCCTTCAGCTACCGATAAAAACGTTTCCATATTTCTTCTATTTACATGTATATATATCAGCCTTGATTTTGGTAGGCCTGTCGGTACTGGTTTGGCTTCAACCAAGTAGTTAACAAAGATTTCTCCTTATGTATCTCTTAGAGCAGTAGGTCTACTGCGTTGTCTATTGCTACATATCGTTATCAAAATCCACTGAGGGGCTTAATCATTATCTTTGTTGACATTTTATCTCTGCTGTGCGTATATATTATAATGATAATAGGATTGACCTTCAGTTACTTTAGCCATGATATACCCTCATAATCTCAACATGGCTTACATTGTAAATGCCATTTCGCTTTAGGGGTAGAAGGCCTGGTACTGGTCCAAACACTAGATTATGTTCAATGATAGAACATTATAAGGAGATAATCTGAATCAAGCCTAAAGTCGAGCCATTCCGTGTTAAAAGTTCGCCACTAATGAACCCTTAATGATGTATACTCGATACCTTCTCTACTCTAATTAAGATGACATCCCGAATCGACAGAAAAGTGAATACTCCTACGAATACGTAATAAAACACATTAAGAGGTATTTAACGATACAATCAGACTTAAACGCCGTTGGAAGTCCCGTTCTGATGAGTGGTCATGCAGAGCTCGGCATTATCTCACAAACGACCAATGAGAGACGTTCGCAAAAGTTACGTCATAAAAACAGCCCCTCTCCATGCCACTGTTTGCCATAGTAAGAATCAGCAGCATGGAATAGATGGTGTCGACACCAAGGTTTGCGTTGAGACAGTTTCAGGAACACGCATATTCACAACAGACAAGAGAGACACTTTCAACTTTGGTCCTGAAGCGACTTGCAACCTTCTCGATCAACGACAGCAAAACATGTGAGCTCCGTGATCAAAAGTAACCGTAGGCCGATACCGTTCAGCATACTGGAATACGAACATTCTATAGCAATGTCTTATCATCATCCCTCTCCATGGTTTGTCTGACCATGGGGCTTATACGCTTATGGTACACGTGTTGTTACTGTAACTGTCACTGTTACACTGTTTTTCACGTGATGTAACTTGTATTAATTGTTTTGTGTTTGCCTTTAGCCCATGTGGCGTGATTCTGCAATAGAACTCTGATTCTAAGATTATATAAATGAATAACGAAGGGTGGGCGAAGGGTGGCACCTTTAAGACTACGTTTAACGATCACGAGCTTTCGCAGATAGTGGCTATCTGCTTCGTCAGGTGAAGCAGATATCCACTATCTGCGAAACCTCGTGACTGATATATCTGCGAAAGATCGTGACCATCAAAGGCGCCATCCTTTGTTATTCATTTATACTACACAGGCTAACACGGCTACCCCCAATTTCTATAAAGATTATATAGGCTCCATGGTCTGGCAAAGCCGAGTATTCTGACCTTTTATGGAGGATGTCTCTCTTCTTGACTTGATACATAGACAATATATACTAGCGTCAGACCCGACATTCAGTAGCCATCCCTTGGCCAGGGCCCTCGGTGGCCGAGTGCTCTAAGGCGCTTCGCTGGTGACCGCTAGCCTCACACCGCTGAACCGGCACGGGTTCGAGCCCAGCTGGTCCATGTGTGAAAGTCTGTCAGTTACTTACCGAAGAGCGGTGGTTCTCTCCGCGTACAGTTTACAATGATGCTGACAAGACACGTTCCTACCCCCAATACTTTCCAATATCATTAAAACCAGATCTTAAAAAAAACCCGCCCCTCTCGGACTGTTCGTAAATCAGCGACATGAGGGGAGCGATTTTTTAAGATCTGGTTTTAATCAGATTGAATACTTTCATCCCTTACCATTTTTTTCGGATGAGTTCCCATGCATA
Source organism: Hanleya hanleyi (assembly GCA_036873755.1). Lineage (NCBI taxonomy): Eukaryota > Metazoa > Mollusca > Polyplacophora > Lepidopleurida > Hanleyidae > Hanleya > Hanleya hanleyi. The sequence goes on from JAVTVY010006894.1 coordinate 23,113, forward strand.
TACGTATTTTCAGAAAAAACTTCCACTGTGTTAACTGTGGCTCCAGACGAAATTATATTACTCAAATTTCAAATGACGTGCAGTCTTATCCTCTTTTCCAGTATACTGCCACTGGAGAATAGACTAATACAATGGCTACGTGCATATGAGTGAAGCGAATTGGTGTTTTTATTTTTTTTCTTCTAAATCTAATAATATCCTACAGTGAATTTGTCCATCTGGCAAGGCCATAATATTCTTTTTTTTCACATTCTCATCGACTTCATGAATAATTCATATATCTTTATCATAATTCGATAATTTCACAGCACTTATCAAGAATGCTACAGGACACGAGTCACTTGTTATGAACTAAACTGTAATGCTACATATACCCTGATGTTCAATGATCATAAAAGGAGTCTAACGAGTTCCAAGCTGGAACACAGCCCTGACAAATTTCGCATTAATTTCAGGAAAATTACTGAAAATCATGACGAGTTAAATGTCATATGAATATAAACAATTCGGACAACGTGATTATAGCTAAAGAAAAATATGGTTGCAATGTTGAAATATCTAAACATGTGAACATTTATATACTGGACCTCAGTATAATCAAGTTGAAAGATAAAAATTCTCCAATGTATACGTGAGAATTCATTTTTGTTTTTAACTTCACGTTTTGATACGAATAAAACGATCTATATCAGCAAGTTTGAGTTTAATTTAAGATTTGAATATACGTTTAATTTTGAAACTTTTTTATAATGCTCTCGTCTTTTCACTTTCATGCATGGTGGCACATGATCGTGCGATTCTCCAACCTCGATCACTCCGCTGTAGATTTTATGCATGCGTGATTATACCGTTTTACGATGCCTACATTGGTTAGCTATCTACAGAACCACATCACTGAGTTGAAAGATAAAAATTCTCCAATGTATACGTGAGATTTCATTTTTGTTTTTAACTTCACGTTTTACGATCCATATCAGGAAGTTTGAGTTTAATTTAAGATTTGAATATACGTTTAATTTTGAAACTTTTTTATAATGCTCTCGTCTTTTCACTTTCATGCATGGTGGCACATGATCGTGCGATTCTCCAATCTCGATCACTCCGCTGTAGATTTTATGCACGCGTGATTATACGTTTTACGATGCTTACATTGGTTAGCTATCTACAGAACCGCATCACTGGCCCAACGGCATACGTTCCGCATAGGAATTGGAGCGATATGCAAGAGGTGGAGAAAATTGACGACGTCTGGCGACTAAAAAGCAACCATATTACTCTACAGGAAAGCATTCGTCGACATTCAGACGCGAGAATTCGGTGGATTCTCGGATATTGCCTTAGTATCTCAGCCGCGCTTTTATTGCGATTGTTCATGTGGAGACAATGAAGTATCCACATGGCCCCTAGCACCGGCTAAAGCGGAATTAGATACGCTAGCTCGGGAGCTGTGGTGACAGATCAGCTCAAACAGCTCATCTGATGCATCATGTTAACATGTTAATGGATGAGCGACGTGGATGTCTGATATTTATCGCCTCAACATGGGGCAAAACTGGTCATATATACCAACATAAAACAAGCATGATAAAAAACAGACATTAAACATTCCACGTTTATCCATTGCATTATGTACCCACAACCATGGTTTAACCAACTATCAATATATAAACAATAAATTTACTGTGTAAAAAAGATCACGAAAGATTCCAAGTTGACGTCCATCTTTTAAAGAATAAATGACATATATGGCAGATGTCCATTTAACACACATGCTTCAATACCGGAACTCAAAACACAATAGAGACATTGTGGGTCGCTTGTTTATCTCATCTCCGCCTGGAGGTTATAGGTTAAGTACATTTTAATGTTTAGACCACTCATTTAACCGAACTTTTTTCACTGGTGACCTGATAGGTCAATTAGAGACGATTCTGCTTTAAGTATACCATAAATCAGAAGAGATGATCAGTATAGAGACTATCATACTTCAAAAATCCCTGATACACTGTTAAAGAGAAGTATATTTCAAACTACCACTTGTGCGAAGTTGCACGACCAGGAAAGAAAGGCCGAGTTTCCATGTTGTAGTTGGCATACAAGTTTTTGAACCACCTGTTACGGAACTTTGAAATACTTCGTTCAGAAATTTGTAATTCGCAGAAGTCTTTCAACTCCCAGATATGGTTGTTATGGATATTCTTTAATGGACTACGGCTGAATTATGAATGACGAACTAGACGCTTGTATTACAATGTTAAATTATTGAACTACCACAAGGGTAGGTATTTCGAACCATCGGATATGGACTTTGGGGCTACCAATTAAGTAGTTTGTAACACCAAGTTTGATTTTTGAAACTTTTATTATGATGTGGCTTAGCTTAGTTTGGATGATTTAAAAGAACAAAAGCCTATAGATGTATGATTTTGTCATGTGTACAATAGGCGAAGGTTTGCGCATTTCCCATATAATATCGTTAGTGTAGATGTCAGGGTGGGATGTGCTGTTTCTATAGAATATAATACTATCATACCCTGTTATAGATATTCATCTTCAGTATAACATCCAGAAAGTGATTCTATGTTGACAATCTATAATTCTGTCTTACAACATACCGTTATAGCTTTCAACGTGTCAGTATGCTCTTCGTTTATGTTGAAGGAGCCACGATGATATCTGAACTGCTCGAGCGAGAATTAAAACTAACTATCGCGGAAATAAAGTAGTTCGAACTACCAAATGTAGCTGCAACTTAGCTGCATCCACTTTCGGAAGTTCAAAACACCTTTAATGGAAGAGCGGAATTCTCTTTTGGTAGTTGGGACAACTTTAATAGTAGTTCAATCAACTATGAGGAAGCTTGAGCTACCAGATAACTGGTATTTCGAACTACCGAAAGTGGATGTAGCCAAGTTTCGGTAGTTTGAAATGGTTTCATTTTACAGTGCAGATAACGAACGGACAGACGTACAGGCGATAATACCCCAAATCCGTAATCAGGGAATAATAGAAGGGAATGGTGCTAGCCAATGAAGAACGCAGATTTTGAGGAGTATGGGTGTGGTATCTCTCCAAGCTCGTCCATATACATTGCTGTCCAAGTCCGTAAATAGCGTAGAGAATATACCAGTAGGCCTACTGATACCGCGGGTATAATATCTGAGACAAACTTCAATACGAAGCTGCGCATCTGAAAACCCCTCGGCTCTGGGTTCATTCATAATGTATTCAATTTGAACCAAGATGTCAGGAACACCAAGCAGTCAAGTGACAAATATACAGAGTATTAAAAAAATTGCTATTAGAAATGGCCCCTAAGGTGACCATCCAATCAGAGAAACCGGTATTCATTGCATAAATCTCTTGATGCGTCGATGATGTATACCAAATTTTACATTGAGCATTTGAACAGTATCAGAGATAGAGATCATTAATGAGTTTGCATAAATTAAAAATGGCCGCCCATCCTTCCCGCCACTCAGAGGAACTGATGTGATTATTCATTAATGCAAGTCTCTTCATACATCAATGCTGTAAACCAAATTTAATATAGAACACTTAAATGGTATCAGAGATAAACATCATTAAAGGTTAAAGATTAAAGATGGCCGCCAAGATTACCGCCCAATCAGAGAAACCAGATGCGACAAGCATACTTTTTAAGAGTCCTGTATCCATTTAGATCTTTATTTTTCTGAATTTGGTTTTCAAAATTGAGTGGGAGTTTGAAGTACCATACCAGTACTACAGAGAGTTTAAGTTACAGATTGCCTGAAGAAATCTGATCCATCAGCTTGTGCCTCATAGCTGATTATCTGGGGTCCCTACTGGCCATGTGTTTCTCTCTCTAATTCATGGGAATTTTATTGATAGGGGACATAAAACTCCCTGTACCAGTATGATGAGAAGGAATGCCTTATAGCCTATGTTTAACACTGCAGGGTGAGCTCAACTGAGCATCTGTTTTAGTTCCTATTTGAACCCGTGTTTACAGTATGAAGATATGGTTTAATGGTGTTCCAAATTTAAAATAAACTAGGTTTATTTTAGTCAGTACATATTATTGAATGTCATCAACTTCTAGGTTTATTTTGCAAATATACTATGAAGTTTATAAAAGTGTTTGATGTTATTTTACAATTTCAATGACTTTCTCTAATATCAAATGACTGGGATGGACAATTAATTATGAGTCTGCTTAAATAATGAAGCTTTAGGTACCTATCAGTCACTAATTACCGTACATATCATGCCTAATTATCTGAAATCAGGGTATGATTAGTGTTCGTGGGTTAACTGAAATGTATACCATAATAGTATCCGGCATGTATTGTACATGTATTTGTATGAATTAAAGATGGCCGCCAAGATTTTTCGGTCAATCAGGTCCCGATTCAAAGTATCGGGATGTATCGATGATGTATACCAACTTTCATATAAAACAATTGAATGGTAACAGAGATATGTATAATTATCGATTTCGCATAAATTAAAGATGGCCTCCAGGGTTTCCAGCTAATCAGAAAAGTCAGTTTGGTAATTCATTCAAAGTTGCTTGATGTATCGATGATGTATACCAACTTTCATATTGAACAGTTGAACGGTTTTCGAGATATGGATCATTATCCACTTTGCATAAAATTAAAGATGGCCGCCAAGGTTTCCACCCAATCAGGTCCCAATTCAATAGGCTTCTGGTCCTTGACTAGGTAAATAAGCATACCAAATTTGGAATTCATCAGTGGAACCGTTTTCCGGCTATCTCGCTCACGTATAGACGTACGGACGTACAAGACGACGATAATACCCCATGGCCAAAATTGGCCGAGGGGTAAAAAGGAGAAGTCCGCCAGATAAACGTGAGTGAATGTTAGACAATAAACTTCATGGTTAGGCTAAGCCAAAACAGACTTGTACAATCTCAGGAGATTTGCAGTGTGATCTAATTTTCGTTTGACAATGATTGATGGAGTACAAAATTGTGTAAGAGCTAAGCTATCAGACACAAGATATCGCTATGGACAAGATACAAATACTTGGTGATAAGAACGACCTCACTCACGCAGATCCCATAAACAGGAGCTTACGCGTGCGATAGATAGCGATACATACTGGTATATAGATAACGGTCTTCATAGATAAAATCTTCAACTCTGTCATATATAGGTACTGTGGGGAGATTTACAGCTCTGACAATGCGAGAATGGACCGCATGACGCATGAACATCAAATCTCTGCAGACATACACATTAGTAAACCATCTCTTCCGTCCAGTTGAACTCGCTTTAGAACTTATTTTAAGCAATCTTTAAGCACCGATAATAGCTGTGGAAATGTAAGAATTATCAAGAGGAACCATGCCCTTATAATTGCTGCAGTAAGGAAACAATAACGCGTCACCTTCCATCGAAACGCTTCTCCACGGTGATATTTTATCTAAGGCAGGAAGGATATAGGCCGCCTATAGGCCTATTATATGTATGATAAAGTCATATCACAAACCAAGATACAAGATAAAAGTGAACCGGGTTAATCTATGTGTAAATAAGGCGACGGGATACGTGAGAACCAACCAGTTTGTTACTCCGATAATATATTTGCTTAGTTTGACTTTTGCTTCCTACTAAATGGAATAGTATACGTGTTCAGTTTTTTTTTCACTTTGAAAATGTCCTTTAGAACATTTTTGTTCGTTTCAAGGTTCTATTGAAGTTGGAGCGTACCAGGGTACGTAGAATAGTTACCCCCATATATAGTTCTACTCTGAACGAATTGTCTGTTATATCTTGGACTCATTATGTTTAAGCATGGAGCCTACTATCTATAGTGCTCCATGGTTTAAGGTAATACTCATCGAGATATGACAGGTCCAACCCAAGCTCTACTCTATCAATGATGAGAGAGCTTCGTGTAAGGACTCGCCTTTCCAAGGAGAGATGCGCTACACTAGACAATGGTGTGATCAGATACATTTCGCCTACCCTCATGGACGAGGATATCATAAATTAGTATACCAAACATGCGGGAATGCCGGTATGTACATGGTGGTCATTCATTCAAGACCGCCTCGGGAGTTTATTCTTGTGTGGCACAGAAAAAACTTCAAACAAAATAAGTTTCAATAATATTTTCTCCGAGAAGACTTTTTGAGCTGATCAGAAATGATATAGGGTGTGCGGTCAATACAATCTTCAAGCTTGAACGATCAAATACAAGCTAGGGTATTTTTTTACACCATTTCGTATTTTTTTATGATCCTTCGCCGCTAGCTATTCACATGCGTCTATTTTATATTGATGTTTATGTATTAAACACATGCATTTCACCCATGTTAACATTGTAAGGGCATCTGTTTGAATAATACATTAAATCTTTTCTGTAAATAAGCCAACTTTGTCAGAGCCGTGAGATTTTCTAAGCCTCGCACCACAGCCACAATTTATCTCTAAACCTTTTAGTGAGTGAGTGAGTGAGAGAGTAGGATTTAACGTCGTTTTCAACAATTTTTCAGTGATATCACGACAGTGCAGTGCCTAAATGTGCCAGGACACGAGAGTGCCCACATTACCCTGTACACTGATCAGACCAGTCAGTAGCGCCCGTTCACCCATCCATGTACTGACCGGGCTCAACGTTGCTTAACTTCGATGATCTGACGAGAACTGATGTGCCCAACGTGACACGTCAAATATGCATTAGGTCATTACATCGTTTCTTCATAGAACAAAACTGATTCTGCGAAGAACCAAGTGAATATGCCATGGATCTTCGTTTGGTTTGATCCCGAATAACCAAACTTGGCTCCATATGAAACGATCTGGGAGAGTAGGATTAACATCAAAACGATCTATACTATAGCTGGCCAGAACATATGCATCTATCCTAAGTTACAATGTACAACCCCTGATCAATCTCTCATCACTCTACCCCAATCATGAATAAGTCAATGGGTTACTGGAACATTTCGAAAACTGTTTCCGAATTTGAACAAAATCCTATTCCATCCACGTACACTGACAATTTGTAAACTTAACGGAAATTACAGTTTTCATATTTTCAAAGCAGATCGAAGGAATAGCTAATTATTTTTCAGCCAGTGATACCATAGTTGCCAAAAAAACTCCAATGTCTGCAATTAGGGGGTTTAATCTTTTTGCCCTCCTTTCCACTACAATAATTGAATTTCACACCCGAAACACCCTGCTCCATTCTCCACCTTTTACCTTTCTTGTCGTATGCGTTGATTGATGTTCCCGCTCGATATCTTCCAGATCCCGCAAGAGTAATTCCAGACTTTCAATTTCCGTATCCCACACGCTCAACGACTCGGGTAATGTTTCCAAACTGGTCATTTTGTACTGACCTAGTTTAATCCTTTATGCGCAAGAGAAAATCCTTATCTTGTACACGAAGCGTCCGTATTTTGCTCTGTATCTTGTCATATTAAACACAAGTATATATCCCAATATTATCACACGATCAACATTTGTAAGGCATATATCTCTGTGCGTCCAAATCCCACTCCCAGTTCTGGTGCAGCGCTCGAGGTCGTATCTGCCCGTAAATGTGCCAAGACTTCCCTAGACCTTATCTTATAAGTCTGTTGAAGAATTAAATTGATTGAGTCGCTGTTAAGCGGCCATGTGTCTAATTTCCCTTATAGTATTTCTGGTGAATGTCCACCTCATTAATAACCTGTTAGACGTTGTCGCCCGGAGTTATTTCTTTAGACGCCTTCAGGTGAGGCCTTCTTACAAACACACGATCAAAGACAAGACAGCAGAGATACAGTGGAACTTAGATCGTGTCCTATATACAAATTTGGCCCAAAGGTAGCAGAATTAGTACTCCATGGTCACCTGGGCTCTCCAGTAGACAGTGTCGTTAGAGTGACAAATTGATTGGACGCTTCGTATTATAGTAAATCCTTGGAAATGTTCACTCAAGTGGGGTCCTTTTGTACTTCTCTACCGCTGTTCACCGTCACAAATTATACATCCCAACACTGAAGAAGCGTCCTGAATCCACAGGTGCCTAAGTTTCGGGGGTTTTTGAATTACAGGTATGCAAGGACATTATGTATTCTCCTTTTCTCAGAGAACAAAGGCAATATTGTCTACAATAAAAACCCTGTCTCTAATAATTAGATACCTGGAAACTTTACTTAACTTGCAGTATTGTGTAATCTAATATCCTTAATCCAGGATTACATAAGTTCACATTAGGCTGTCCAGAGGCAACTCCTTCAACTCTCACAGAGGTCCGCGCGCTCACTATAGTATATGGACAAGGTACACAAGCAGGCTTATAAGTAAGCTACTTACTAAGAATAAACCTGGCTAATTACTATCAGCTCTGATAGATAATTGCTAGATAACTATCTCCACACCGCCAGCGATACAATCTAACTGCCAAACCTTTGAACGTAATGTGGTAAGCGTTAAATTCCACCCAACTCCGATGAAGTCTTGCAGAGTAACATGGGGAGACTAAGTTGTGCAAAACGTCCTCTCAACCATTTCTTGTGTCTGATAGGACAATGGGTAACCTTGAGCTTCCGAAGTACGATATTACTGCCCAGTAGGGGCCGCTGTTGTAGCCACTCCAATTCTACGGACATGGACTGAACTTCACCCAACCAAGTTCTTCGTCGTCTGGGTATTTTGCGTGTCCAGACTGTTTCGGCGAGGTGACCGTATATATTTTATGTACCTGTGCTAGCCACTTCGTGAGCACTGGTACAAGTATACAGCGTTTATCTGCAGCTGTAGACCGATATCACATCACGAACACATCGCTGCTGGGGGTCTTTTGGGGGAAAAGGTCAGTCATGCAGCGTCTGGCACGGACACATTTTGCAAAGCAACACCAGATGAAAGTATCCCGAGTATGTCTCATTTTAGTCATGTGAGTGCATTCGGTATCATCTACATATCATTAGGGATCAAGAAATATAAATTTGCATTTCATCGTACGTCCAGAGCGGTGAGAGAGTTGTTAGCGTTCATTTTCATTCGCTGCGTTTGTATGCCTGAAGAATCCTCCCGGTTCCCCCTAATATATCCCCATGTTCACCACTAGTATCTTGGTCAGGTACGCCTCGGACATAAGCCTATATTTACCTGGGATTTCTAACAATACGGCTACAGTCTTCCAGTAATTGATTACACTACTTGGCGCTTGTGAGAAAACAAGCTGACAGCTTCAGGCTATGTAAAGCTATATACATATCCCTATCAGTATATTTATCTCGAGTCTTATATAGTGACATATAACAAGAATTAGTTAACTGCCTCGGATTTTATAGAGGAGTTCTAGTACTTAAAAAATAAAAAAATAAATCGGACCCTGTACGTGACTTACAGTTAAGTAACTAAGTTAACACGACTGATTATAATAATACAAATACTATAACGTTAAAACGTCAGAGGTGAGATATAGCAGTTTGAAAAAGTAAAAACTACCATTGCATGTCATCTTTCTTCGACGCAATAGGTGAATCACAGTGTAGAAAACAAACTCACACACGGCAATGCAAAGTCTCAACACGCGAGATGACATATAATATCGTCATGCCCAGGCCCATGGAGTTAAAAACTCGATTTATTGTCGTGTCATTTGCAGTAACAAGAAAATTCAAGTGAATTAAATTTTATGGGTTTTTATCGAGAACTGTCGCCGGATTAACGCACAAGGAATTCTATTCTCCGTCGTGAGTCTGGACACTGGTCATTTATTATCGATGTGGCAGGTCTAATTGTGTGTCCATTAAGGGGTCATTTGTCGGCTATCAGGGAAGAATATACACTGCCGCGAGGTATTCCCGAAATTTGGACCCTAACTCTATAAAGTGACATCTGATACAATCGTCCCCAATTAGTCCGGCAAATGTGCGAAGTTTACGCCCGCTTACGGTTGGTCCATGGCTATCGCCAATGTTCCTGAACGCTCATTGAATCAGCGTGAGTGCCTACACCGCTACGCTACTCTTCTTGCTATGACTCCGGCTGATTCAATGGGCGTATCAATGTCCTCGCTCCATGCAGTCCATAACTTGGATAAATAGGCCTGTTGCAATACAAGCTTCAGATTCGACATTCATTAGCACACCATCGATAGTATACATTCGAAATTGTATAAAATGCGTATGTCAGGCATTTTGTCCGAGTCAATGTACCAATAACTTTCGACTGGCATCGGACTCTCTCTATTCTATTTGTGCAGCCAATGGCAGCCATGCAGTTGTGTATATTCTCCAGTCGGAACACACTTGGCTATCCAATCACAGCAAAAGTAGAGAGGTCTTCAGGCAGTCGATAGTATAGAGCTTCATTGGCCGTTCATGCCACCTTGATGATTTCAGTCAGACAACCGTTATCGTCAAAAGGAGATGATGTTCTTGAAAGCCAGTGCAATCCAAGTCGTTTCAGCGGTTAATTTCTGCATGTATCAATACGAAAAATACCGTACTATAGGGATCTTGTGGGGATAGTGTGGGGCATGTGTAGGAGAGAATATGTAGAGATTGTGTAGGAATTAATTTGGTAAATTCCCCACACTGGACTCATGCCGATGCAGGGGCATTTAGTCTACTATCCACATTTAGCGTTCATGGCCCACTAAATTCCCACTTCTTCCCCGCAAATCCAACATATAGGGATGTAGAAATGACTGTCCCACAACAACCCCACATCTAGGGATTGTAATGAGGCAGTCCACATCGTACCCTCCCGATTACTACGCCACAAGCTCCTTGTATAGGGATAGTGCAGAGCAGAGCCCCAAGCTCTACCAGGCATTCTTTACGTTCTGCTTCGCGCCCCTCCATTTAGCGCTGTAAGGATCTCACGGACTTTGCCGGAGTTGACCCAAGGTCATCGGTTGCCACAGTAAACGAACATGACGACCGTCTAACTGGGCGAATTAATATCAGTCGCGATTCACCGATATATATATATCCGCAACATATATAGTTCTGAAGTAATGTGTCAAAAAGCTGCCTTCAAACTGTGACACTGCCGTTTTGTAACACACTGAATATCCGTTAAGTATATTCCAAGATAAATATACGTTTTGCGATCAGTAAAACAGTAAGACAGAACAGTTCTTGGTTTCGGCAGGAATCCTGCAAAAGATGGCGAGACCCCTACAGGGGTAAATGCAGCGTAGCCCAAAGCACCCTGGGAGAGGATGAGCAGAGCCCATCAATGAATCGTTGGAACCTGGAAGTAGGGATGTTGGGTAGCACCCTGCCCCATACAGAAATAATAAATCTCACATGTGGGATAAGTACGGGTGAGGGTATATCGCAGCTTCCTCACTGATATATGGGAATACATTTGGGTATTGAGACGGTGCATAGTGCCCCACAACCCATAGTGTGAATTTTGTGGGGAAGTTATACCCACGTGGGAAATTTGATTAGACGAAATATTCCAAAATATCTTACGAAGCCCCACACCCATAAGCTTAGGGAGTGTGTGTGGAGGGAGAAAGAGGAATGGAGTGTACTGGTCAAATTGTGCTTTGGACTATTGCAACATTTTAGCTACAATTTTCAGGTTCAATTCACATATACCTTCTTAGAGTTACTGAAATGACCAGATTTAGGTTCTTCCAAACAGGAGTCCAAGGGCTTCCAAATACGCCCTTGCATGAATACATTCAGCAGGGCTTCTACCCTATTCAAATAATGTTAATGAATTGGAGCGATATGCAAGAGGTGAGGAAAGCCCAGTGATAAACTGGGCGATTTCCTAGGACACGAGTTGTTGGCTAGCATTGACAGATTTGGCCTGTATGAGTCTCAGTGGGTACAGTCTATCACTGGACAATGACTTTATATTCGAAGTAACTAAAGAGAAAACTAGCTCACCGATACTGATGCATGCTTTCCATCATAAGAACCAAACGTGATTATTGTGATGGTTTGTATCTCAGCCACGCTTTTATTGTAGCTGTTCATGTGGACATCTTGAATGACATGATCGCACGGCCCCTATAGCCGAGGATCTACATGTCGGTATACGTGCAGCTTTAACTTTATGCTAGCTGACATCAACCACGCCGAGGTCAAAACATCTTTTCTGTCCAGATCATCGGTGTTCATATCTTGCGCATTGATTTGAATTGTCGCGTTCTTTATAGACGTTTCTAAGTATTTTTCACTGGCAAGGTCCTGTTAGGTTCTGATTGATGGAAGCTCCGTTCTAGTAATAGAAATTAAAGCGGTCCGAGTACATATCTAACGACACACGAGAATGGGCCTGATATATCCAATACAATTAGACCAACTTCCGTTCAAATCGACTTAATTGAGCTATTTTCCGGTGTAGCTTATCAAGAGGAAAAGAAAATAACAATCGTATTCAAATTTGCCTAGTACGTTATTAAAGGCTTGAACAGTTATTGTTGCTGCTTCCGACTAAATTCACTAACTATAGTTGCTGATTCAGGCGACAAAGAGGAACAAGAAAATAGCGATTGTTTGAAACTTTGACATTTTACTTGCCCGTCTTGATGCTTAACAAGCTATCATATACATAAACCGATGGCACAGAAAAACACCCTCCAGGAATGCTCGAGATAGACTATTTTTGGTTAATCAGAATTCTGATATTACAAAAAATAATAATAATAATAATAATAACTGACCAATTTTGAAGGCATACACGGCTCATATATATCGTCATAATGAGTTGTTATGATGTTTTTCTCTCACGCATGCTCCTTTGGATATAATAAATTAGCCGTATGGGAACAGACGTATTCGATGGATCTCAGCCTTTGAGAGTCAGTTTGGCGCTCGAATTGCCATCTAACTCTGACAGACGCTACTCTTCGCAGACTTTTAGGTGTGTCTCTGTGATTTAGGTGGACTGCTTAAGGTCGATTAAATCGGAGCAAAGAAGTATTTGTCGCTACTTAAACCCAGAAATGCTAATTTGCATTAAGGAGCTCGTTTATCAAACCACTGGACATATGCCACTTTCGTGACAATTTCAAGTTCCCGCTTCAGAAGCCTGGCTCGAGCCTTGAGACGTTATTCGTTTCGAGGTCGACACTTGACTTTGGACCTATTCAAGAAACCAGAAGACGATAATAGATCATGGCAAATAGTACACCAGTTTGCCTGCTGCCAAGATGCGTAATTACAGAAAAAATATTTTTATTTATGCGCTGTCCGCTATGTCCATGTCATTTCAACCAACGGACAACTGTCAACATTTTTCATTATGTTTCCATTATTTTCCGCAACTGAATCGTAACCTGAATGAAAGGACTATACTAAATCGTTTTCCTTTTCTTCCCGGAGGCACTCAGGTCAGACAATAGGGCCACCATCGGCCACTCGTTAAGCTTTAGTGTCCATTGTGTTCAGAAGCAGTAACTCACCATCTCTTGATAGCTGCCAGACCATAAAACTATCCAAAAAAAAATCTCTGCACTTATTATTTTCTTTCAGAAAAGGCAGAGAGAATAACAAATAACCATATTTCAAGAGTTATCGTCGATTTATGGTATGTTTTCAGCGAGAGACCATTTATTGATGCTCGGTCAAAACCATTTACCGACATACAGAAACAGAAAATTGGCAATAAATGTATGTTACAATCGTTCAATGGGCGACAAAAGACTCATAAAATTTGTATCAGCGATGTAGCTGTCAGGATATGCATTATTTGCTAAAATGTGTAAGTAATGTAGAATTTCACACTAAATTGCCCCCTTTTCTGTGACAAAATGTCGAAGGAGTGCACCATTTAGTACAGTTGTGCTCTCTAAAAAAAGTTGAGTGAAATTTCACTGAAGTAAGAGTGGAAATTCATCCCACTCAATATTTGAGTGAGATTTTCACTCAACTTGAGTTACTTTTCACTCAACTTGAGTTAAATGCACTAAACTTGAGTGACATTCACTCAAGCACAAGAGTGGAAATTCATCCCACTCAAGTTTGAGTGAACAGGTACATTTCACTCAAACTTGAGTGGAACAGTTCACTCAAGTTTTTTAAGAGAGTGTATGCCCTTCATCGATTGGCAAAAAGTCAGAAAAGGGCTCTATTTCGCCAGGAGATCTCTCTTTCGTCAGACGATCACCAAAACAATACAATTAAGGGAGACGAATGAAGCATGAATTAACTTTCCACAAAGATAACTTTGTAGTATTCCTACATTCTACCGGACAATCAATAAATTGCCTTCGTCCGTCATATCAAAAAGTTCATAGCTGTCGCCAAAATAGATGATAACCAATAAATGGTGATGAATTAGATTCATCGCGATATTTCATAATCTCCATTGATTGGTGATCAACTGAACACTTAACCCTTTCTGATCACCATACATTTATGCTGAGCATACATCAGTAAATGATGACGGGCTATCACCAGTTTCTGGCCGTGTCCATGAACGTTCGCGTCCGTCTGACATGGAGCTATACTATAGTATGAGATATGTAATAATTGCCACAGAGGCTTTGTGCTGGAGGACTTATGTGGTTGTCTTTCGTTGTCCGTCCATGTTAATTCAAATTTGGGACGGCCCAAAATCCATAACTTCGTAGAGACCATCAACATGGCGGCGATGTGACAGGTATATTTGCAACCCTCCTACATAAATATAAACGCGACAGGAATAGAAAACATGAGTACTTTTGAATTACGTCGTTCGGTGTAGAAGGTTAATTGGGCCAAGACATAGTGTCTTCCTCTGGGTCCTTTACCAAATTATATGTGACCGCAGTGTTCGGGTTAAAGCATACTGGGAACAGTTCCTTCAGGCGGGCATTGGGCTTTCGGGATAAGGCATACTTATGCAGGTCGACTCAGTACATCAATAGCCTATTTATGATGGACGGCACATAGCATTTGTTAAAAATAAGTGGAGGTTTCAAAATGAGGGAAGCGGTGAGTAGAAGAAAGAGAGGGACAGGTTCCAACATCATCGTGAACGAACCCGACGTGAACGACGACACTGCTTCAAATCACCCGCAGAAAGAAATGCCTTGTTTCGCAAAAATATACACAAAGAAATTAAATTATATCAGGTAAAATATTTGCAGGGAGGTAACAATTTTAAGTATTCTGTTGGAATACTTAAAGATTGCGTTGTCCCGCCCTTATCTTTTGTGGGAATACCGCGGCAGATGTAACCGTATTTAAACTTGAATATCTGTGGGTTAAACGCCGATATGTTATACTCAAACTTTATAATGAGAACGTTAAATAAACGACTTAGAACCGGTGATCGAGAGGAATTCCTATGCTAAAACAAGACATCCCGCTTCAGAAAGCCCGTATATTGCTTCAATAGCTTTCCCTCCGACTGCATTCTCTCACCTGTGGCTTAAGCCGAGACAAACACTGAAGGAATACAAGCTCGTTTCGCCGACTTAAGCAGTTGCGTATTTTTAAACACTCGCTCTATAACGAGATTTAACCGTGATTAGGATAGTGCATGTCAACCAATGACAAAAGAAATTACGTTAAAATGCTAATGTTTATTCTCCGATCTGGTTATAGGCCTATTAACCCGTGTGGACAGAAGCTTTCCGTGGAATTTTTTCACGTTCTTCAGAGGGAGAATGGAAGCATTCAGTTACCCCCCACTAATTTTCCAGCGATTTCACTCGGTTTCAACGGCTGGACAATATATTAAGTTTGTCGGATTATTATTGAAATATATTTATTCCCCGACATCCAATGTCATTTTCTGTATATTTTATTTCTCTCCCTATGATCCCTTCGATACTGATTGAACGAGTACAGCACATCACACACGAATATTCCCGCGGAGTGGAAAATATGCCATGTATGAATTTGTCACTCCATGACAATGGCCTTCACTTTCCACGATATGTATGTTGGACAGGCAGACGGACCGGACCAAATGGACACGACAACATACGTCTGAGAGCATAACGCCTGAGGAAGAGGGACGGGGGATGGGATCCAAGTTTATTTGGAGATTTGAAGTTGAAGTCATATTTCGTCTGACCATGGAGTATAGGGTCTAGAGACCTGCATATATGGAGGATGATTTCAAACAGCAAATTTTTGTTAATCCAGTTGGGTGATTTTTAATTCTCCAATTTTCACTAAAAATGTTTCGCTTTGAAATTCTGATAAAAAAAATATGTTTAAATATTTTACCGGCCGTGGATGCAATTTAACTCAGATACGTTTCAAATGAAACACACAATCCTTTGTCCGTGAAATTAAACACCATTGTCAAGGTTGACTCAATCGCGGATGATATTTACCCCGTATTATTCAGCGGCTATCGTCACGTGTGTCTTGACACGAGATTGTTAACGCGTAATCCGCCAGGGGGCAGGTGTGAAATCTTTTAAAGTCATCCCAGTAACCATCTGTCGAAAAGTTTCACCGTGATTGCAACTGCTTATATGTACCTTTGTGCTATGCTTCTCCCAACAGCCGAATGAAACTTTTTTCCTTGAATCTAAGAGGCTAATAATTCAACAGACTCTATATGTGCCCCATCCTCGCTAAAACAAGGGGTATCTCTATCATAGATAGCCTTGGTACACATGGCAATGAATCGCGTTTATGGAAATGTCACTGTAAATTTCCACCAATTGGCAAAGCAACATCTTGTGTAATCAATCAGATCACTTGTTTTACGCGACCATGGCATGTTATCATGTGACCCTGAGAGTTTACAGTGAGAGTGCGTGAAACGCGATCTACTATGCAAGATGGTCAAGGTTTAGACTTTGGCTCAAAGAAACGAACTATGAAGTTGTGAAGATGTAGGTGACATGCTAGCAGACTTCTTCTGAGGAACAAAGTTACAAAAGAATGCGAAGCTAACCTAGGACAGCAAATGATTTCGATGATGTCAAAAGACAGAATGCTACATGTTCTAATATATGTCCTACTCTCAGAAATTGAGTTATTTCCAATGGTGTGTATACGAGTGGAACTATATAGAACCATTTTCATGAATCTGGAACAGCATCTGATTTTTCTAAATTTGTGTTCCACGTATATATAGGTCTATCAGGAAGACTCAGATATGTTTCAGTATAAACCAAACGAAATAAGCCTTTCTGGGGGTTAGAATATAAGTTTCTCCCGCCTTGATTGTGACGGTTCATGCTGTCACCTCGGGGTGTTGAAGTAGCTCACACGGCGCTGCATATTCGTCAATTCATCATTGCATACTCCATGCGATTAATCATTATTATTCTAAGGTATGTCTTTATGATTATTTCGATGCAGAAAAGTTTCACGAGTGTCCTATATATCAGTCTTCATGGTCGTTTCAATTCCAGTGAATATATCTACTTAGTTTGGCAATCTGATTTAAAACAGACCCATAAACCGATTCAGATTGCTTTATATTCTGGTTACATATACATAACAACGCAAACATGAACAATGTACCTACCTTCTTAAAGTATTGGTATTAAATTCGAAAGCTAAGCATCATCAACTGTATATGATCAGTATCCACCAACTGCATGTGATCAGTATATCATATCCACCAACTGTATATGATCAGTATCCACCAACCCTATATGATCAGTATCCACCAACTGTATATGATCAGTATATCATATCCACCAACTGTATATGATCAGTATATCATACCACCAACTGTATATGATCAGTATCCACCAACTGTATATCAGTATCCACCAACTGTATATGATCAGTATATCATATCCACCAA
>JAVTVY010006895.1:0-37203 GCA_036873755.1 Hanleya hanleyi
GTACCTCACAATGTTACACCCAGGTACCTCACAATGTTACACCCAGGTACCTCACAATGTTACACCCAGGTACCTCACAATGTTACACCCAGGTACCTCACAATGTTACACCCAGGTACCTCACAATGTTACACCCAGGTACCTCACAATGTTACACATGTAGGTACCTCACAATGTTACACCCAGGTACCTCACAATGTTACACCCAGGTACCGCACAATGTTACACATGTAGGTACCTCACAATGTTACACCCAAGTACCTCACAATGTTATGCACAGGTATCTCACAATGTTACGCACAGGTACCTCACAATGTTACACCCAGGTACCTCACAATGTTACACACAGGTGCCTCACAATGTTACACAGGAGGTACCTCACAATGTTACATACAGGTACCTCACAATGTTACATTGCGGTGGTCTAATGGTTAGAGCGTCGGCCTCGTAAGCGGTAGGTACTGGGTTCGATCCCAGGCCGGGTCATACCTAAGACTTGAAAAATGGAACTTGTTGCTCCCTCGCTTATGCTCAGCATTAAGAGGATAGAACAAGGACTGGTTCGCTCGGTGTCAGTATAATGTGACTGGGTGGGGTGTCATGTCTGCCTACGGCATGATATTTCAGTGGGACAGCACTATAAAATGGCAGCATTAGATCTGCTCTGTTACAAGTAGGTACCCCTGCCCCTCCCCCTCCCATCCCTTCCCTTCCCTGTCGTGATATAGCTGAAAAAATGTTGAAAGCGACGTTAAACCCTATTCACTCACTCACTCACAATGTTACATACAGGTGCCTCACAATATTACACAAGGTACCTTGACAATGTTACATATGGGTAACTCACAATGTTACCCACAGGTACCTCACAATGTTACACACAAGTGCCTCACAATATTACACAGGAGGTACCTTGACAATGTTACATACAGGTACCTCACAATGTTACATACAGGTACCTCACAATGTTACACACAGGTGCCTCACAATGTTACATACAGGTACATGTACCTCACAATGTTACACAGGAGGCACCTTGACAATGTTACATACAGGTACCTCACAATGTTACATACAGGTACCTCACAATGTTACACACAGGTACCTCACAATGTTACATACAGGTACCTCACAATGTTACACACAGGTGCCTCACAATATTACACAGGAGGTACCTTGACAATGTTACACACAGTTACCTCACAATGTTACATACAGGTACCTCACAATGTTACACACAGGTACCTCACAGTGTTACATACAGGTACCTCACAATGTTACACACAGGTGCCTCACAATATTACACACAGGTGCCTCACAATATTACACAGGAGTACCTTGACAATGTTACATACAGGTACCTCACAATGTTACACACAGGTGCCTCACAATATTACACAGGAGGTCAATGTTACATACAGGTACCCCACAATGTTACACACAGGTGCCTCACAATGTTACACACAGGTGCCTCACAATGTTACACACAGGTACCTCACAATATTACACAGGCGGTACCTTGACAATGTTACATACAGGTGCCTCACAGTGTTACACACAGGTGCCTCACAATATTACACAGGAGGTACCTTGACAATCATGACAATGTTACATACAGGTATCTCACAATGTTACACACAGGTGCCTCACAATATTACACAGGAGGTACCTTGACAATGTTACATACAGGTACCTCACAATGTTACACACAGGTGCCTCACAATATTACACAGGAGGTACCTTGACAATGTTGCACACAGGTACCTCACAATGTTACACACAGGTGCCTCATAATATTACACAGGAGGTACCTTGACAATGTTACATACAGGTACCTCACAATGTTACACACAGGTGCCTCACAATATTACACAGGAGGTACCTTGACAATGTTACATACAGGTACCTCACAATGTTACACACAGGTGCCTCACAATATTACACAGGAGGTACCTTGACAATGTTACATACAGGTACCTCACAATGTTACACACAGGTGCCTCACGATATTACACAGGAGGTACCTTGACAATGTTACATACAGGTGCCTCACAATATTACACAGGAGGTACCTTGACGATGTTACATACAGGTGCCTCACAATATTACACAGGAGGTACCTTGACAATGTTACATACAGATGCCTCGCAATATTACACAGGAGGTACCTTGACAATGTTACATACAGGTACCTCACAATGTTACACATAGCCTAGGTACCTCACAATGTTACACTCAGATCAATTTCTGATCACAATCTTCTGTCTATGTCAAAGTATTACAGCTACCTCGCACTGTTTGTTGCTCACATGTACCTCACAGTCTTGCTCAGATCACTACTTGGTCACTGCCTGTATCTTCTATTTTTGTCACAGTATTTCAGCTACCAACATGTACCTTGCTTGAGACAGGAGGTTATGGTTGGCCATCCCTGCCAGAATTCGTCATTTAGAGGCTGCCTCTAATTATTTTGTACCATGGTATAAAATGCCGAGCCTGCCATAATTCGTATTTAGAGGCTGCCTCTAATTATTTTGTACCATGGTATAAAATGCCGAGCCTGCCATAATTCCTATTTAGAGGATGCCTGTAAATCGCGAAGCCTGCCACAATTCGTATTTAGAGGCTGCCTGTAAATAATATATACCATGGTATAAAATGCTGAGCCTGCCATAATTCGTATTTAGAGGCTGCCTCTAATTATTTTGTACCATGGTATAAAATCGCCAAGCCTGCCATAATTCCTATTTAGAGGATGCCTCTAATTCATTTTAGCCGTAAGTCGTAAATTTTCGCCTTCTTATTACTTCCACCAATGATATGCGCTTTCACAAATTTGGTTCCATATCTCTACGCTTGTTACAAGTTTACTCATTGGTCAAATTTAATATTCTTGATATAACATCGAGTTGTTTATGACTTACGGCTAAAATGAATTAGAGGCATCCTCTAAATAGGAATTATGGCAGGCTTGGCGATTTTATACCATGGTACAAAATAATTAGAGGCAGCCTCTAAATACGAATATGGCAGGCTCGGCATTTTATACCATGGTACAAAATAATTAGAGGCAGCCTCTAAATACGAATTGTGGCAGGCTTGGCGATTTACAGGCATCCTCTAAATAGGAATTATGGCAGGCTCGGCATTTTATACCATGGTACAAAATAATTTGAGGCAGCCTCTAAATACGAATTATGGCAGGCTTGGCATTTTATACCATGGTATATATTATTTAGAGGCAGCCTCTAAATGACGAATTCTGGCAGGGATGGCCAACCATAGGAGGTGGTATAGTTGTTAGAGTTCCTGACTCTTGACCCAGAGAGGCCACAGCTAGTCACTATCTTCCTCATAGTATTACAGCTGCCTTGCAACATATTACACACTTGTACCCTCCTTGTACCTCACATTCGATGGCTTGAAGCCTGCCAGTGTCAGGAGAAAGTCTTTCTCCCTTCTTCCACATGTCAATAAGACAGAAATTTCTTCCAATATCTCTTATGTAAAACTCGTGGAAATAATATTGTTGTTGTTATGGTCAACCAAGCTCATTTGCAGATGGTATCATGACCCAGAAAAAAACATTTGGCTTTCCATGTGGACATCCTCTGTTAGATAGTACATGAAAATTCAGCAATCAAGTAAATATCCCCATCAGGTTACAGTGTAGACTCCAATCAGAAGTAAACATACATACATGAGCTTGACCTGATACAAAATCTGTTGAGAATTACATGTAACAGATGATCAACCATGGTGGGAACAAACTTTCAAAAATGATCTCCATAGCAAGAAAATGGACATGTCTGTAGTTGGGTTAATTTAACCAAAAAGAGCAAAATTATTCAATCTCTTGCCTGGGTGACTGAAAATTTAATATACATGTATTACAAGATTTTAATTAGCGTTGGTTGGATATGAACATTGGTCTTGATCTTAATACTTTGCTATAATTTACAGGTCTTGTCCATGGAAAGCGAAGAGCTTGGTTGGATAGCACGCCATTTAGGACATTCTCTTAAGGTTCACAAGGACTACTACCGGGTACAGAATGATGAGCTCAACAAACGAAAAGGCAAAAGTTGCCAAACTCCTTACAGTGTTAGCTGACCGTGGTAAGCTGACAAAAGACTGTGGGGAAGTCACTGGATGAACTGGATCATGAAGGTACATTTACAAGCTGTTTTTTTATTATGGTGTCAGAATCAGAATTGTATTGAAAAAAAACGCCCTCTTGGAGCCGGGTACAAACACGATTGAACTAAAGTAGACAAATTCCTTAGTGCATCTATAGTATCAGGAGACATGTACCTCATATATGTACATTATAAATCAATGATATCTACAAATGCATTCATACATGCAGTTTCTTTTCAAAGCAGGAATGTATATAGAAACCTACATCGAGTGCTATATCAGATGGAGGATCCATAAGTAGTTCAAACATATTACTGATATCATATTGCTTGAGCTGTACATTATTATGTAAGGAGAAAATGCTGGAGATTATTGTATAGAGGACTTTCTAATAGGTGTTTGGTGTTTGCATTGTATAAAAAAAATGTGGCAGTACTGTTATTTTTGCAGTTTCACCATATATTAAAGTGGATAATGTTTTCGTACAGTTCAGAACTATGAGCATGCTATTTTGGATTGTAGGTGAATAACATTCCTAAAAATACAATTCCTATTGCTTTATTGTCTTGTGAATACATCTGCCATATATTGTAAACATAAATAATGTAGACTAAGTTCCAGGTTTAACAATTTTGTGTTCTCCTACTCCCTCTTTTGTTCACTGTATTGCACGTATAAATGTAATGTTCATAAGTTAAATTCATTTTTCTTCCAGACATAGACATTCAGGATGAGGTGGGAGAGGATACTTTTGACAATGAGTGTGAGTACTACAAGACCTAATAGAGATACACAGAAAATAATACACATTATGCGTGAAGAATACTTGAGAAGAAAATCCTGTATGGTATCAGAAATATTTATGGCGTGTCACATAATTACTCATGTGCCAAAGAAAATCAAGCTGGTCTGAGTCACACGTGACTCTTCTGCATTTCACATTGCATCATAAAATATAGTAACGCAGATATTGTATATTTTTATACAAGAAATGTTTAATATGGCAGGAGTAATATAGGCTCAAATAGTGTTAAATGGGAGGAAGTTAATGTGCATGTATCGCACAGGTGAGTTTACGTATGATTCACACGAGGTGCATGTTTGTGTAGAGGGCTTACTGTGCCTTGCCTTGTTTCACAAGATTTTTTCCACACACGAAGCAGTTTAAGCGCAGATTGCCCAATCTTCCTGTACTTTCCATGTAGAAACTGTTTATTAACAGAGTTCTTGCCCTTGATGTACTTATCATAAGAAGGCGTTGTCCACCTGTCAGTCTACTCCTCCTAAAGTATTGATGCATTTTTTATCAAGCCTGTAGCTTTAGCTGCGGAAAGCTCGATATAGGGATCTAAAGCCTCGTGGGGCTTCCGGGGATTGACCTGGGATGTTGTTGTGCACATCACAGGTCATGGTAAGAATAGGCCTTAGCTCCTCAGACAGCTTGTTGTAAGAGGTGACTAACTGAGGCACCCATGGATTCTTGGGTGTAAAAAGGAATATGACCCCATGCCACCCGTGTGATTCCCAGGTGTGAAAAGGAATAGGACCCAACGTTGTGATATGGCTGAAATATAGTTGAAAGCGATTTTAAATCACATTCACTCACTCATCGCACTCACCCATCCGTAGATGTGTGTCCCTGTCTCCATCCCTGTCTGTGCCACAGGCCCCCGAAATGTGCATTTCGGGAGGGTGGGGCGGTTTTAGGGTGAGGTATTGAAATATGGGGTCTCTATCCATCATCCCATGCTTTATAAATATACACCAAGGTGAGATACTCACTTTGGGTGAAACGAGAAATAATATATATATGATATAAATATATTCCTGTCGTCAAATTATTAAACACGGTACATGTACTTTTACACCTTTGGTTAGTGATTCGAACTACAGTTCAACTGTCGGTTCAACTCGTTTCAAACAGACTTTGATTCTGATTGGTCAGGTGATCACACTTCATCTGGCGATTCAAACCAACTAGTCTGCCTACCAAAACAATAAGCCAGCTGCCGTCACCATGCTTTGCCATTCATAGCTGGAAGTTGAAGAGAATTGTAAATTTTCCCACATGAACTGTGGAATGGGTACTTCCATATATGCTAGACGGGGGCTGGACATAAGACAGGTGAGGTTGAACAGACACACTGGAGTTTGAATCACCCAGCAAAGGTATAAAAGTACACGAATTTAATAATATGGTGACGGGAATATATAGAGTGGCACTTATACAGAACGTGCCTGTATTTTTTGTTTGAAGGTAAATCGTTTATTTCTCGTTTCACCCAAAGTGCATTTCTCACCTTGGCATGGGGTGATATATAGAGACCCCATATTTCGATACTTCACCCTAAACCCACACTCCCAAAACAATTGTTCCCGGTGCATTAGGAGATCATGTTTCTAGCTACTTTACGTTCTGCAGATGAAGGAATGCGGCTGGTCTTAAAGAAGTCCTGGATGATTATGGTTTATGGCAACGAGGAGGAAGTAGAGGAGGGAGATCCAGACCAGGAGCAGCCTCACCCTGGAAGTGACCCAGTGGTTACAGGTTTGTCATGTTTGTAGTGGAATTTCAAGTTTAATTTCAGCCGATATCAATAGCCATCCAAAGTCACAGACACTTCATGTAAACTTGGGGGCAAATCCCTGTGATAAGAATTATACTAATAACAATAAGTGTTGAGTTGTGATGTTTATTATTTAAAGTCCCAAAACTGACCTACACATGTGCAAAACCTAAATTTTGGCATCTTTTCCAGGTTGAAATGCAACAGACTCTCTGATTTAACATTTGCCATCTCTCCAGTGATACCGAGGATGAAATCTGGACTACTCGGAAAAAACAAAACAAAGGAAGGTGAGCATCATTCACTGACCATCACACTCAACTGCTGGGTACCATTAACTCTATCTGGCCTGAGGTATTTGGGTGCATTACAGCCGGGCGGAGGGGGGGGAGGGGGGGTTCGGATCGGTAGGGGTGGAAAGTGCTCCCCTATATATTTTCGCTATCCATAGGGTTAGAGTATACTTAAACTTACCACACAGTATCTTTGGGTCAAGCGCTACCAGAAAATTTTAAAAATGCCCTTCGTGGAAGCCATTTTTCGGCCTTTTTCAATTACGCTCCCCCGTCTGTCCGTCCCTCGATATCTTGTCCGGTCTATATCTGGGACAGTTTTCTATCTACAGTTCCAATTTTTGGTGAGTGGATACCCTACGGGGAGACGATGTGTCACGTACCAAAATTGAGGTCGAGGTCAGAGGTCAAATCAGGAAATCATTGATCACTGACAGTTTTCTATCTACAGTTCTAATTTTTGGTGAGTGGATGCCCTAGGAGAGAACCATGTGTTGCATACCAAATGTAGGTCGAGGTCAAATGTCAGTGTGACCGAAACTCGGGAAATCATTAAATCATTTTGTGATTGGATTCAATAGAGAGAAATGAAGTGTCACATACCAAAAATTAGGGCAAGTTCAAGGGTCAAAGGTCACTGACTCCAAAATCAGGAAATTATTAATAATATTTTTAGCCCACCATCACCAGATGGTGGGCTGTTCAAATCATTTTTCGTCCGTGGTCCGTCGTCCGTCAGTTAGTCAGTCCGTCCGTAAACAATTCTTGTTACCGCGATTTCTCAGGAACTACTGCATGGATCTTTTTCAAATTTGGTACACAGGTTCCCCTTGGGGTCTAGTTGTGCAAGAAACCTTTTCTGGTCCGATTCGAAAATCCAATATGGCCACCAGGCAGCCATCTTGGATTTCCCCATGAAACCTTGTTGTTACCGCGATTTCTCAGGAACTACTGCATGGATCATTTCCAAATTTGGTACACAGGTTCCCCTTCAGGCCTCGTACGGTCATTAAAAATCCTTGAAAACTCATGGAATTGACAATTGTTTTCCAGGCCTTGAAAAGTCATGGAATTTCGTATCAAGTCATTGAATTTTGTTAGAGGTCATGGAAAAATAAACTGAAGCTTGAAAATGTCCGCCAGTCAATGTCAATATTTCTCTGTATTTTTTTTTTTTACCGAAAACGTGATTTTCCCAGACCCGCGAACTTCATTTCGTCGAATGTCGCGTGTTGTCTGTGAAATTGCCAGAATCTTCCATCAGGGGAGATAACTGGTCTTCAAATTCCCCTAAACTCCCAGGATGCATTTGTGAGGAAAATGGCGCGCAGATCCTGAAGCGGGAATGACGGAAAACGGAAAACGCGACCGTGTGAAACAATGCCTGGAAAGTGCTCCTTTCGACCATCGTGGCTGTGTAATGATAATTATCGGCAGTGGCTCGAACGTGGGAAGACCCCTAGCGAGGCCGGCTGCAAGGTTTGCCGGAAAAGCTTTGATATTTCTAACATGGGCGAGGCACTGAAAAGCCACATGGGCAGCAAGAAGCATGCGGTTGCAATGCAGAACGTATCGATGACGTTGTCAGTATTCAAGAGAATCACTACAACCACTGATAAAGATGACAGTGTAGCAACGCCTACCTCTTCCTCTAGTGCAAGTGGCACTTCGACAGGTGAAGTGAAATTCCTTTTAATAATAATATATGCACGATGTCAACGAAGCCTTGTCAACAGCCAGGGGAGGTAATTCGTGTTAGTAAAATTTGTAAAACTTTAAAGGGAAGCTACTCTTAAGTAGAAATTCACATGGAATAATATAATAAAGAGAATCAAGACAGCAATAAATCCGTTTCATCAATATTGTTAATGGGGTCTGATTAAATAAAAATAATTTCTAAATAGTGAAATGAAAACTGATGCACTGATGGGAGATTCTGGCAATTTCACAGACAACACGCGACATTCGACGAAATGAAGTTCGCGGGTCCGGGAAAAATCACGTGTTCGGTAAAAAAAAATACAGTAAAAGGTCATGGAAAAGTCATGGAATTTGTCCAAAAAAGTCATGGAAAGTCATGGAATTTCATAACTGTGAAATAGTAAGAACCCTGCCCTTGGGGTCTAGTTGTGCAAGAAACCTTTTCTGGTCCGATTCGAAAATCCAATATGGCCACCAGGCAGCCATCTTGGATTTCCCCCTGAAACCTTGTTACCGCGATTTCTCAGGAACTACTGCATGGATCTTTTTTCAAATTTGGTACCCAGGTTCCCCTTGGGGTCTAGTTGTGCAAGAAACCTTTTCTGGTCCGATTCGAAAATCCAATATGGCCACCAGGCAGCCATCTTGGATTTCCCCATGAAACTTGTTACCGCGATTTCTCAGGAACTACTGCATGGATCTTTTTCAAATTTGGCACACGGGTTCCCCTTGGGGTCTAGTTGTGCAAGAAACCTTTTCTGGTCTGATTCGAAAATCCAATATGGCCACCAAGCAGCCATCTTGGATTTCCCCAAGAAACTTTATCATCATTTCTCAGGAAGTACTGCATGGATCTTTCTCAAATTTGATACACAGGTTCACCTTATGATCTAGTTGTGCAAGATACCTTTTTCGGTTCAAATTGAAAATCCAATATGGCCACCAGGCGGCCATCTTAGATTTCCCCATGAAAATTTGTTGTCGTGATTTCTCAGGAAGTACTGCCTGGATCTTTCTCAAATGTGGTAGACAGGTTGCCCTTGTGGTCCAGTTGTGCAACATACCTTTCTGGTCCGATTCCTAAATCCAATATGTCCATCAGGCGGCCATCTTGGATTTCCCCATGAAACTTTGTTATTGCGATTTCTCAGGAACTACTGCATGGATCTTAATCAAATTTGGTACACAGGTTGCCCTTGTCACCTAGTTGTGCGAGATACCTTTACTGGTCCGATTCGAAAATCCAATATGACCACCAGGCACCCATGTTGGATTTCCCAATAAAACTTTGTTATCGTGATTTCTCAAGAAGTACTGCATGGATCTTCCTCAAATTTGGTACACAGATTCCCCTTGTGGCCCAGTTGTGCAAGATACCTTTTTTGGTCCGATTCGAAAATCCAATATGGCTGCCAGGTGGCCATCTTGAATTTCCCCTTGAAACACTGTTATCTTGAATTCTCAGGAAATATTTCATGGATCTTTCTGAAATTTGGTACACAGGTCCCACATGGGGCCTAGTTGTGCAAGATACCATTTCCGGTCCGATTCGAAAATCCAATTAATACGGTATTCCCGAGTTGTGACGTTACATCACAAGAGTCGATGGATCAAACGGTGGGGCATATTCTATATATTGACTATAGAGAATATCCATATATTCACCTTCCATATCAAGGAGTTAAAATAATTCGGAATTAAAATGTATTTCGTCAAATTTTAAATCAGTTTTCTTTAGTCCATGCAGTTGCAAGTGAACTGCCCCACCCTTTCATCTGCCGGCAGGTCAGCTACATGAAGGGACGTCACTCTTGTGACACAATGTCACAACTCGACAACTGTAAACTACTGCATGTTTCGATCCAAGGGAAATAATCAAGATTCAGACATTTTCAGATTCGAAGTTTCAACATTACTGCGCGGACCGGATCCCTTCAGTATTAAGTATTGTACCATCTTACTATTTTCGAGCATGGTATCTTAAAAGAGATATCTCAAACTAGTCCAGTAAACAAAACAGAATTAGCATTCGTTCCAAATTATAAAATCTTAAGTATGCCAAAGTGTCAGAGATTTTTCTTCGCTTCCAGTGCAAAAAATAAAAATAAAATAAAAATACTACAAAACGAAGACGAAGGATCCTCCGTACATGTACATTCACTTTCAGACTAACTTTGCTCATTTCTCTTGTACTACAACAACCGACATGAGTTCAGTTTCTAGAAACAGTTTCGACATGAGTTCAGTTTCTTGAAACTCTGGAAACTTAGAAAGATTATATCTTGGTGTTTTCCAGTGTCGCTTTTTCGATCTTTTTCGCTCAGATTCGAAATTCTGTAAACAAAATTACGTCAATCGTCTTAGTAACAATGGACAAAAAGATCCTCTTGTCATTAGCTTACAATTATCGGACAATGGTGGGCGCCAACCCGTAGCTCAAATCTCCGCATTCACACGGAGCTACACGGAATTTACACGGAACAACACGGAACTGCAAAATTTCCGTGTAAGCTGAATATATCCACACGGAGCTTTCTCCGTGTTGACACGGAAGGACACGGAGTTTGTGGACTTTGATTATTTTTGACATGGATTGGACTTAGATTATTTTTCAATAATAGGATATACATTTATACAGGTCCAGGCCGTATTGGACATAGCAATGTAAGATAATGTACTACATATAAGAGAGCACAATTTCAATGGCATCAAATACAAGCATTCCCCAATACAGCCAAATGCACTACATGTAAATGACATAAACAAATGAAAGTTCAATCAAGTTCTGTTTTAATTCAACTCTCAAGAATAGACATATTATACAAGTCAAAATCTTATGAACAAAAGTTATCTTATAGTTTCTCAAGCAGAACCTCACCAAACTAACATGAACCGTAATCAGTACTTATCATTTTCACTACGTATCCAAGGCTCAAAATATATGCTCGTTTCTCACTATTGTTATACTTTTGTTCTCATTAGTTCATTAATACTTTAAGGATTATCCTTTGAAAAAATATTACCTTACCTTTCTTTGGAGTAAAAAAAAAAAAAATAACTCAGTGATTTATTTTTTTGTTTATTTATTTATTTTTGGAAAGGCAAACTCTAAATAAATCAAATTAATAAAATTATTACACCAGACCTCTGTCACATGGCTTTTGCAAAAGAAACAAAGTCCTTAAGTTAAACTGGAATAAGTTAAAGGAAACAAAACTATCCACAGTTTCTAACATGGGATTCGGCATGTTGTTGTTGTTGTTGTATTCAACATTTGGATTTCCATTCAAAGTCGCGGGAGTTTTAGAGTCTTGTGAAATCAGCAGCAGTTTTAAACATTGATGTAGCCCAAGTATTCAAATATTTCTTTCTTCTGAGTCTTTGCTTTCGCAGTGATACTTTTTAGACAACATAGACTTGATCAGTTTAGTTACAGAGTTCACGCAAATATGAATCCACGAAAACTGATGAATTGCCGATTTGCAAAAAATTCGGAATCGAAACTCCAAAAATCCGGAAGCGGACTCCAAAATTAGAAGTATCGTGACAAGATTAATTAAGACTAATTACTGTCCTTACAAACGACAAGAATTATTTTATTCTTCAGACAGTTCAGTATTCTAAGTGAGAATTGGTAGTATTCTCATGAAAGAAAAATAATTGATCCAGAGATCCGATTTTAGGTTGAAGTCCGAGTTTTTATACATACACTTCTCGAGCCGTTTATTTTTGGCGCGTAGCATTGAGAGGTTGGGGGAAGTCGCGGGAAGAGAGAGAGAGAGAGCAGACGCTAATTCAAAACAACTAAAATGATATTCTTGTCATTGAACAACAACATGATTCGTCGGTCGGTACATCCAAAACAGACACAATAACAACAGACTCTACCATCCGCCTGAGTGATGATACTGAATGAATTTCCCCTGCAAGAATAGCGCCAAATTTCGCTGTTTCAAAAGTTGTTGGCGGGTGTTCGTTGTACTTCTGTCCAGTTCTGGTTCAACCAGTATGTCGTAAATGGATGTTTTTAATTATACACTTGGTAGTCTGACAAACGTTTGGGCAACACTCTTACTGCCATTTGATGATGACGTGTGAATCATGTGTCCGAATACCCTACTAGGGATTTCAGGCCATTTTTACAATTAAGTACAATGAAGTTGTATGTAGTAAAATCTGAAAGCTTATGGTCTGCGAATCACAGAACTGTTTACAAAATGAAAATCGGTTAAGAATTGACCGATATACAGCGCGGTGAAGATGGCGAGTTTGGGGTATTTTTTGGAACTGCTCCATATGGAAAGGGGAGCAACTCATGGACCCATTTTTATCAAAATGGGCAGATTTTTTCTCACTCAATTCAGCCTAAATTTCACAATTTTTGAATTTCAGAGTTGAAAATTTCAGAATTAAACAAGTTTTGTGTGCCCATTCTAATGGTGCAATCAAAGTTAAGCTAATTTGCATATTTTTGACTAATTTGCATAAAATTTGCATATTTCTGCCTAATTAACTCAATTTTGCCATTGTAATATACATACATGTATGATGCCATGTTGTGGAGCTTCCCAGGATATACAAAATTCTGTACCATTTATTTTTGTTTTATTCATTGTGCTCAATCAGGTTAACTCCGGTTTTGTTAATGTATTTCGGTGGGAAATGTACATAATTGTGAGGTAATTTGCATAAATTTAAATTGCATATATAAATATCACAAATTTTTTTTTTTTTTTCGACTGAAATATTCCATTTTTTTTCATTGGGTTTAAAAATTTCATATCTGATCAATTTGTGTGTGTCGTTTTCAAAGGTGCAATTATATTTTAGTTAATTTGTGTATTTTACCTAACTGGCATCAAAGTTGCATATTTTCACCTAATTAACCCTATTTTTTCATTGTAATATGCAAGGAGTCAAGGCATCTGAGTCTTGCAGATCGATATATAACTTTCCATACCCAGCATGCCCAGTGGTCATTTTAACTTCACTCAGGCTTTGTTAATACGATATTTCAAGGGGACATTTAACAGGTTTGCTAAATATATTTTAAGGGAGCAGTTGCATAATCATGAGCAAATTTGCATAAATTTAAATATCTGGGTTTTTTTCTCTGTTTTGCCTTGAAGTTTACAATTTTTTATTGTTTGGATTGAAACATTTACAACTGACCATTTTGTCTATATCTGTTGAAACACATCCTCACGAGCCAGTGTATCGATGGAACTGTTAGGATAGATGCACTAGCTTGGTTAGTTACTCTTATCAGTTCTGGATAAAAATAGATCAAGGGGTTTCTATGATGGCCGAGAGGGGCCATCGAATATCGCATTATAATTGCACGAATATTGCGGAATATCGTGTTATAATTGCGCAATAATGAGATATATCACAAAGTGTCAAGCTATAATTGCGGGAATAATGACCGTCCTTGCAATATATCACGTTATAATAGTGAGATATTGCGAAATGTCACGTTATAATTGCGCAAAAATGAGCGATATAGCGAAGTATCGCATTACATCGCTCATTAACACACAATTATAAACCCAATATTTCGCAATACCGCTCATTATCACGCAATTATAACGCAACATTCGATGGCCCTCTCGGCCATCATAGGTTTCCTCTAAATCAAACCAATCAGTGGACGCGCTAAGCTAGCTTATGCCAATCCGCTGTGAGGTATGAGATGTGAAGTTTTGAATTCGATGGGCAAACTACTTTGATGTCAAGCTGAAATCGACATCAGAAGTCAAAGCAAAAACTGCAAGCTTGGGATACCGACATGCTAATTCAAACCAAGAGCGGGGAATGAAATGTACAAGATTGTACAATGGAGGCATCGGCTCGAGAACTCATTCAAATCATGAAAAATGTCCAGGTAAACCCTCTAAGAGGATTTAGGATTTACCTGGACTTGTGAAGATGGTTGAAACAGTGCAATCAAATGTTAGCTGATCTGCATATTCATTTTATCCAATCGCCTATGTCTCTGTAATAAGGTGTTAGAGCATGAAAATTGTCTACCTACATTGTGCTTGTGTAAATGCTTCAGTTAGGTAATTTTATGATGAAATTTGGCATAGTCATAGGTAATTTGCATAAATTTGATTCTTCCACATTCTGGTAAATTTATCTCCTCTAGATTTGTAAATGCAGGTGCATGTGTATATAGTTTCTTCAATACAGGGAACAAATTCTCTGTGTGTTTTAGCAGCAGATTCTCTTCTTTCCTTTCCGAGGTTTGGTATGATTTGGTGAGTTCTCGCAGGTAACATCACACCACCATCATGTAGAAGTCTAAATGACATAATAGCAAGCTGCTCAGATAGTCAAAATGAGAGTAGCAGGGAGAACATGGAATATCTATTATTATCATCCTCCATAATGCAGCTTTGTACTCTGTACCAGCCCTGCATGTGTATAGTGTTAGCCAGGAATTGATAACAGGGTGGCTAATTTCAGGATGTTTGGAAATTTTCCTGACAACGGTGTCTACTTTCCATCTCTTTCATGTTAAATCCGCTAAATTTAGAGTGCCAAAATTTAAAAAAAGGGTGCTGAAAAGACACCCTGGCACCCCCTCTGGCTAACAGCCTGCCTGCCTGCACATGTGGGCAACAGTCAGGGCTAGTGTGTTTGAAACGGTCATACTATTTAACAACCAGCCACGTCCAGTCAAGTCCAGGTACATCCAGTCATATGTCTATTCATGCCCAGTCAAATGTGATGTGCTACCTTCGCTGGATCTTTGTATACTTGGAGGAATGCCTAGTTCATGCAGAGAAAAAGCTGAAGGACAAAATCTTTGTTCTGGATGGAAATGACATGGGGGCATCTCTTAAATCAAAAGAAATACGGAAACCAACATGTGAATTCGACACGATAAGAGGGACAAAATATACAAACAATGCCTGGTGTTCAGTTCGCTCAAATATGGTGATATTCAGAAAGGTCCACGAAGGTTGATCAGAAAGCCTACATGTCATAATAAAAAGGAGGAGTGGGGGTGGTATATGAATATGAACTACATGTATTGATAACTACATGTATTTCCAACAGACCTGGGACAGCTTTGGAAGGTTTTGACTCCCAAGAGGTGAGCTTTGGAGTGCCAAAATGAAATATCGTGTATGAAAGAAATCCTTGGGAAACTAACTAACTATTGACATGACCGATATGTACAGGGGTCCCAGCCAACTTTGGTGGAGAATATATGAAATAATTTTGTTTTAACATAATAAAAGGAAATATAGGATTCTTGGCATACTAGTAGAAGAGTCCATGAGCTTGTAGTCATATAATTGCAAATTGTTCAACTTCAATTGTAGATATACATGTAGAATCCGAATTGATACGACGATTCCTGCTGCAACAAAATTTTTTGTGGCATTGAAATATTCTCCATTTAACACAATGTTCAAAACTGCTGAGGCAAAGGTACTTTTGCTACGGCATTGGCCTCAGCATTGGTGATTGCTGTGGCTGATTGAGGGAAATGTACCACCTCAAAGACTCTCAGAGTAGATTTGGATACATCTGTCCTACAATATCTGAACTCCGAAAACATGATAAAGGTCTCTAATCCGGCAATGGTATATATTCATCATACTTCTACAACAATGAAAAGAACTAGAAAAATATAACCAGACGCATAATCTGTATCTGCTTGTCATATATGTAAATACGAAACAAGGTCATCTGTTGTATCCAGCGAGCACATCTCAGAATAGCCAGGGGTCCATGGGCCTGACCTGGCTTTAGGATTTTTGATACTGCATATAATTTAATTCAATTCAACTTTGTTGTACCAGAATAACATTGAGTCCACAAGAGCTAGGTACAATATACAAATATTAATACACACACACATATGCATGCAAAGCTATTTCAGGATTCAGGAGAATGCGACGTTAAACCATGATTCCCTTTCTCTTCAGCATTCAGGACTTGACAAAAATGATTAGCAATGAAACTTTTTGCTTGTCAAATGAACAGATTGTTAGAAATTTGACAAGGGTAATGTGATATAAATCCGGCAACTTTAGATGGTTTCAGAACTGCTTGTTCTTAATATCCCATCAAATTCATTTATTGTCACACACATGTATACTGTTTTCTAACTGTCAATGCATTTGGCATACATTCCCTCCTATTCAGAATCACATGAAAAATTGCTGAGGTGTGATTATTCAACAGCATTTGCCTCAATCATGTCAATGATTTAAGAATACTGTGGCCGATTGTGACCGTTACTGTAGCCCATGACCTTCAGAATATTTAGTTTCATTTTAAGTTTGTAAATGAAATAAACCATACATATTATATAACAATGCCCAAGGAGTGTAATTCTATAAAATGATAAAAAATTAGTTCAAATGGTTATACGTGTTGTAGTACATTATAGAGATAATTAATTTCTAAGTAGTTAAAAATAGTTCAATACTATTTCAATTCTTTTATGTTGCTGCTACTGTTTTGTCTTTTAATTGAAAAATATTAAAGAAGTAAGCTTGTCTCGACTATGTTGTGGTTGTGAACAAATCAAATAAACATAGGCATAGTAAAAACATAAGACTGCCTTTATTCAAAGTTTCATAAAATTTGAAACAGTACCAGGGGACTTTATTCTGTATCTCGTGTACATTCAGTTCATCTGCTTGCAGAATTTATAGAAGCAAATCAAAATGGTTAATGAACAAAAGCTGGGCGTGTCAAAGTAGTATTTGTAATCCACGTGTGGTCGTTACCCTTAATTTATGAATGAACTGTTCCGAAAGAACCCGGATGTAAACTCAGCGGCAAGCGAGGGGGTAGGAAGGGTTCACAAAATAGAAATTGGGAGAGCTCTCACAACTTGTCAAAGTAAATTAGCTAATGAATTCTAGAAAATATAACCCCAGCTACAAATATTGGGGCGGCACAAGAGTTTTGACAAAAATTTAGGCTATGAGATAATGATCTAAAGTTTATAAATCGCGCAAAAATATTGAAATATCAACACCAGAATTATGTGCAACTCACCGTTGGCTTCCTCGTGTTCTGAATTAGGCGATTACATCATTTTTTAAGCATTTCGGTTGGTTGGGGATCGCACATTGCCAGCAGCGCCAACATACCCTCGTGGGGAAAGCCCTCCAAAAACGGCCCGCAACTCTTGAAGCGTGTTACGACGTTACCGGTCGACGGATTCTGCGCGATAACACGAAAAGTTTATCGAGGATTCACACGCGAATTTACGCAGTCAATAATTAATAATTTAGCATCTGTCGTGCGAAATTTCAACTAATACTTTTCAATAAAACTGAAAATAGCGAGGCTGAAAGTTGGAAAAGTGGTCGGGAGAAATGAATTTTCGCAAATTCAGCGAAGTAAGTCACGTGACCTGAACTCCCTACCCCAAAGGCCGCCGGGCTGATGTGCGTCCGACGACATTCGACAACAACAACACATCTGGTAAGATTGTTCACTGTGATGTTCCGTGGTTGTCTTTCATGTTACTCATTGAAGTTCAAAAAACAACCAAGTTTAATTAAACCTGTGACTGTGTTTGTTAAGTTGAAAAATGTAAAACCACCACCTGAACATGCTCGTTCGTTCCTGACATTTCCACAACAAATTCTGCTCAAAAGAGGACACTGTACAACTATGGCATGTGTGGCAACTTCACCAAGAAATTCAGAAAAGCAAAATTGTGATCCTTGATAAACTATTAATTTCAATAATTGTTTAATATCCAAAAGATTCATTTGTGTAAAAATTTATATCCGAAATATGAGCAAAAACGTCAAAATATTAATTTTATATTTGATTTTATTTGTTTGCATTTTATTTTCAGGTAGGCCTATATCGGTGTACTGATTGTGGAACTGATATTGGGGAATTTCGGAAGAACAGCATGAAGAGGCACACTGGACACCCCTGCCCAGGTTGGAGTTGTGACACAAGACATACTGTCGATCCATAATTTTCAAAGAAGTAGCACTGTGCTAGAATTTACTGGAAAAAAACACGTTCACAAGGCATGGATCAATCCTTTCAGTGAACCGAGTGTTGGCGAAATATTATTGGATGCCTAGATGAAAGATTTTTTTATAAAATCGTGACATGGTTATGTCACTGAACATGCTAAAGTGTGTTAACTATTCACAATTTAAAGAAATTGATAGTCTTCCCAGATCATGAGAGAGTTTGCTCCTATTATGCATTGGAGTTTCATATATCTAATTAAATATATTGCCAGGGCCAGACAGTGCAATAAATTTTGAAAAGCCCCACACCTCCTAAGTATTTACATACCGTCTCTTGTTTAGGACTCTGGATAACAGGTAGGAAAATATACAATACCATGCTGAGTCGATTATGCCACTCAAGTTTATAATAGTGATATTTCAACCTTTAAAATACCAAATTAAATATAATTCATATCACCTTCTTGTCTTGTTCTTCATATTCAAAACCTAACAAATTAACTTGTGTTTGTGATTATATGTGAGCTATCTGAGGAGCTGTGCCAGTGCATCACCCCAATATCTTCTTTCCATTCGTCCTCGTAAACCAGGCACCCAGGACTCGTGAGAGATGTTATTATACTTGGTTGGGTTACAAACTTAAATATTTGCACATTTTTGTGATTTTCGGATGTCAATCACATATGTACATGCAATATTGCAGCAACATGCTTGACTGGAATGCTGCTGCAATTTTAGCTTGTGGCGACTTGTTGCAGCAATATTGCCGCTATTGCAGCAACCTAATTTGCATAGGAAAAGATATTGCTGCAATATTGCTGCAACTAGTCACCAGAAGGCTTGTATTTTAATAAGGGCTGTGCAATATGCATAATTCTGTCATTTTTCAGTTTCCGTGTTCCACACGGAGTAACTCCGTGTGACTCCGCATCATTCGGAGTTTTCTCCGTGTCAATATGCATATTTCAGTCATTTCTCAGTTTCCGTGTTCCTCCGCGTTCCTCCGTGTCATGCGGAGTTTTCTACACGTAGATTCCGTGTTGAATCGTCCCAATACTCCGCATGATTCCGCGTGGCCAATGCGGAGCCATGCGGAAATCAACTACACGGAGTTTACGCGTAGTTACGCGTAGATTCCGTGTGTCACGCGGAGATCTGATCTACGGGAAGATCCTTCAGGATCTCTCGTTCTTTGTGTCAGAAGATACATTAGGGGGACACGATGTGTCACCTACCAAAATGTAGCTCAAGGTCAAAGGTCAAGGTCACTGTGGTCTCAAAATCATGAAATTGTTAAAAATCATAATTTATTGAGTGCATTGAGAAATTACAGGAAGCTGTTTTGTCATGTACCAAAATGTAGATCCAGGTCAATAGTCAAGGTCACTGTGACCCCAAAATCAAGGTCAAAGGTCAGTGTGACTGAAAAATCAAGAAATCATTACAAATTACTAAATTTTTTTTAGTGGATTCAATAGGGGGAAATGAAGTGTCGCATACCAAAAGTTAAGTCAAGGTCAAAGGTCACTGTGACCCTAAAATCAGAAAATTATTAAAAATAACTTTTTGTATCAGTAGATACATTAGGGGGACACGATGTGTCACATACCAAAATGTAGGTCAAGGTCAAAGGTCAAGGTCACTGTGGTCTCAAAATCATGAAATTGTTAAAAATCATAATTTATTGAGTGCATTGAGAAATTACAGAAATTACCGAAAAATCAAGAAATCATTACAAATTACTAAAATTTTTTTAGTGGATTCAATAGGGGGAAATGAAGTGTCGCATACCAAAAGTTAGGTCAAGGTCAAAGGTCACTGTGACCCTAAAATCAGAAAATTATTAAAAATAAATTTTTGTATCAGTAGATACATTAGGGGGACACGATGTGTCACATACCAAAATGTAGGTCAAGGTCAATGTGACCCCAAAATTGTGAAATTGTTAAAAATCATGATTTTTTGTGTCCACTGAGAAACGGGGAGACTGTTTGTCATGTACCAAAATTTAGGTCATAGTCAATGTCACTGTGACCCCAGAATCAAGAAATTTTTAAAAATTACTCTTTTTTGCGTCAGTAGGTCAAGGTCACTGTGATCCCAAAATCAAGAATCACATCAAGAAGCCACATTTTCATATGCCTATCGAAGACGACATTGTTAATGCGATCTTGCGTTCTGGTGGCTCTCCACAGTTTCGTAATAATGGCCCCAGTCTAATTTTATAATAAGATAGACTGCCCGTGTTCTGCTACATCATAATTCTTCTAGCTTATATCTATAATACCATTCTATTTAGCATTATCAACGCTGCAAACGTTCGTAGAAAATTTATTTGAAATCGCTCTTAAAGATTTTCTGGAAATTGAGCCAAATTTGACCATTTTTCGACATTTTTAGGGGTTTTCTAGGAAAAATGAAGCAAGCTTGGAGGGAAATGTTCGAGATTTATTTTTCCATAACATAGCAGTGCTATGTCTTAAAATAATAATTTTATCACGCTCTTTCAGAAAATATATACATATAACTGATTTGGGTTGAAGATTTTACGACAGTTGATGGCCGGAAAACGAACCCATGCCGTATGGAAGAATCCCTGGAGTACACCCTCTGTCCATTCATCCATTAACATTTGTTGTCCATGCGATATCTCTAGTTTCGAGGTATGCATTGGTACCAAACTTTGAGTATACCTTACTCGCATGGCAAAGAGGAGCGATACATTTTGAGATCAATTTGTCAAAGGTCAAGGTCACAGTCCCCCAAAACTGAATCAAGTTAGCTGACTATATGTGTTAGGTTGGAATATTCAGATTTCTCTCCCCTACATGTATATGGCATTTGTCCTGTGGAGTTGTCTCCCATGTTTGAAACAGCTACATTTAGTTAAACTCTTGTGAAATGAAAACGATACATTTACTAATTTAACGGGGAGAGGGGTCCTTTATGAACTCCATACCATTTTATTAACTCAAGAACAAAGGTTTACTTCATCACTTTCTTCTTCCTTCATTTGCAGGAAAACTACAATTTTCTTGTGTTTGACTATTGTCGATTTCAGTGTGGGATATGTGTGCCCTCGGCTCTTGTTTCAAAGTCAACTAGTTACCAAGAGTTAAGCCCATTTTAGTTTATCATTCAATATAAGATATATATGTTACAGTCTCAGAAGCACAAAACCGTAGACCTTCCTCTGGATTGCTAGCTACCAATTGGAATCAAGGCTGTTAAACAACCTTGGATTTTGGACCAATGTAATTCTAGATATACAGGCGTATATTGAAGCTCCTTAGGCTCTGTTTCAATTTCCTGTGACACCACATGTCCACCGTTTTTAATTTACCCATGCTCCTCCACTCAGGGGTTGCAAATAGTCAAAATGACCCTTATATGATAATTAAGCTAAAAGTTAGATCACCTCGGCTTTGTCGTATCGAAGTAGAAGGGAAAAGTTCACTGGCACTAGGGAAGCACCCCCCCCCCCAATCTCAGGTCAGATAGAGTTAAGTGGAAGCAATGATGACTTATTGCTCATACAATCTGTATGTTTCCCTTATCATTTCTCCTAAGACAGTATAAATTTGAAGTGTTTGGTGGCGATTTGACTTCAGTTTTGGCAATTCTGTCAAACATGTCAAAGATAGAACATACTTAATTTACAATAATTTCGTTATTTTGGGAACACACTCTCTGAAAATTAGTCGAGTCTCATGTGAGATTCGAACCAGCATGATCCCAGAGTCAGGCACCCAAATCGCCGTCACTATATGTCAGCGATCCAAACCACTCGGCCAATGGGTCTCCCACAAAAATAGGAGGTAGCAGACTGGTAGTCTTGACAGTCAGCGACATACAGTACTCCTCTGATGACTGTAATGACACAGCTCCCATAGATGAATACATAGAAAGATATTATTTTTTATACGATCACTTTCTAAATGATCAAAAAATAATACTCAATTTTGTTGAAATAGCTCATTGGCACAACAGAGTTGTGAATGTGGTTCTGGATACAGCCTATTCTGATTGTAGCTTTATAAAGTATATACACTACTGGAAATTTCATAAACTTGAAGCAGAACATGTTTCCTCCTTAAACTTACGTTTTAAGGGTAAATGACGATCTTATATTTGTGTCTAATTTTCAGCAAATGAAATCCCATGGACTGACACAGAGTCGAAGGAAGAAAAGTTATTCTTTGCAGGACAAATCCAGACACTGAAAGCTCCAAATAAAGCTGCATGTGAGGCTTAATTCTCTGGATTATTAGAGTGAGCGAGGGAGTCGAAAGAGTCATTGGCTTGGTGTTAAGAATAAGGTCAATGCTGTAATACAGACGGAAAAGAGGGAGCAGGTTAAAATTACAGTGAAAGACTAAGCAGTAAATTGAATGAATAGATATGATGTTAAGTTAACCAAGGCGACAGGACAGGTATTCCTATCTACCATCAATGCTGCAGTGAACGGACCAACACTCCAGAAATAACTAGGTCTGCCATGTTGAATTCTGAAATTCCGCCAAATTTAACTGTCTCTTGACTCGTCCACACTCATCCCCAATAAAACCAATTTGTGTCCTTCTTACTGTATGCTCTGGTATTTTCCAAAACTCTCATATGTGACACAGTTCGCCTTACTTTTTCGGGTAAAAATCCATTCAAACTGTTCATTTTCAGCGAGCATGCAACCTCCGTCACCGGAAATCAACTCCATGAACCAGGGCTTGCTTTTCCACGGGAATCCGGGAATCTAATTCCCATCAACACTCGCGCAAAATAATTCGCGGGAATCCAACAGATAAATTCTTCAACTCTCTATAGAATTAACTGCTTTAGATCCCTGTCAAGTTGGATTACGAGAATCTGTTTGGATTCCCATAGATTTCAATGAAAAGCAAGGCCTGCGAACGAATTTTGTAGCACTCACAAATTTCCGGCGATTTCATTGGCCCAATTCTCCCATCTCTCACACCTCCATTGGTCAAAAATATAAGACAGGAGAGCTGGGATGGTGAAAACTCCCGCATTATATTTTTGGCCAACATGGCCAATGGTGGTGCAAGATTTGCAGGAATTAATACAATGAGATTGCCAAAAATTCATGAGCACTAAAATAGCCGCTCGTGGAGATGATTTCCATTGAGAGAGATTGCATGCTCGCTGAATTTTTTTTAAATGGATTTTTACCCCAAAAAGTGAGGTAAATGGGTCTTGACAACCACACGTGGGAGTTTTGAAATGTACTAAAGCGATACAGACGGTAAGTCTGAGTGTGGATGAGTCAAGAGACGGTTGAATTTGGCGGAATTTCTGAATCCAACATGGTGGACCTTGTTATTTCTGGATTGTTGGTCTGCCGACGGCAGCATTAACAGTAGATAGGAATACCTGTGGGTGACAGAGATGAAAATGGTTGATCAAGCTGGAGATAATAAAGGGAACGTAACCTCAAAATGTGCAGTCGTACCGGTACCTGATTTTTGAAAGTAAATTTACTAACGGATTTCATTTTGAGCTTTGATTAGGCACAACAGAACGTTAGGCTTTCGCATTGTTTTGAAGTCTTCTGCAAAATAAAAATGGTCGTGCCCTCAACATTCCAATTTTGAAGACCCCAAGTGGGTGGGCAGCAGGAGTTGTAATTTGCTCTACCTGGTGTCTGTGCATGACTAACCACACATACGAAGTTAATCATATCATAGTTATTGCTATATGCCTGAAATACTGCTGAATGTGACATTAAACGCATATTTTCCATGCTTGTCTTAAAAAAATCGTTTATCATTTCTGCGATGTTTACCGCAGTTTACATTCTCTTCAAAGCTGTATTCATGTTAGATATGGGTATCATTTTGTAAATTTGTGCTGCTTACACGTTTAAAAAAATTAGATGTAGCAGCGCCAACCATTGCTTTTACAGAGGCTCGTGTGTGGACATAAGATAAGGCCTCGAATAATTTGATCACTTAAAAAACACTTTATAAGCCAATTCCAGACAATATTCTGCTTACATTCAGCTCTGATTGTTCAAAACTGTCCACAATTGGGTTACTCTACAATATGTCGGCTAAAGAAACTGTCCTACAGTCCAAGTTATTGATCTAATTATGTGCCCTTACCATACTTTAGTACATGTATATTAGTCATGGCTATAATTATGCACCCCCTCCCCACCTGTAATTAGAATGGTGTATATAGCGGTTGTGTTTTCCGTCTATCAGTCCATTTGGGGCAAATTCAAATAAGGGAATTCTTCGTTTGTCAAATCTGGACACTGAATTACCAAATAAAGGTGTCGGGCATTTCTGAACTATTCCTGTGAGTGAGGGAGTTGGCCTAATGTTAAAGAGAAGATGAGTGTTGTAAATACAGACGGAAAAAAGAAGCATGTTTGTTAACACGGTGAAGAGTTAGCAGTAAATTAAACAAATAGATATGTTAAACTACGTAATAAGGCAAGAGAGCTGAAAATAGTTTCTCAGCTGCAGATATGAACGTGAACATGCAGGGTCAGTGGAAGTATACTTTCCTTGCAGAATCCAAAACTCATACCAGATATTTTTTCCTGTTTTTGGTTCGCCTGACAGTGAGAACTAATGTTGTATTCCTAGCCTAGGCGAATTTGCTCCACCACGTCCATTGATGTACGTGACAAATCACACATGGCCAGTTAAAGATATAGCAGGCCCAATACTGCTGAAGCGTTAAACCCTATTCACTCACTCACTCACTCACTATACTGCTGAACACGACATCAAACCAATCAAATTTTCTATATTTTCCATGTTTGCATCTTTCCTATTAAAGGGGAAAAATCTTTGATTTTTATCATTCTATATAGGGAGCATTTCCACTAGTTTTATAGCAGAGTTACATTTCCTTTAAAGCTGTATTAAAGATGTTATGACGCTTTTAGCATGTTAATGTGGGTGCCATTATTTCATATTTCCATCTGTCAGTCCATCTGTCCATGGGTCAGCAATGTTTTGTTTAGCCTCGTTCTCAGATGTCAATTCGGTTAGAACTGGGAAATTCAGGATGTATATATGTCTGGTACCCTTATTTAAGTTGAGCAATGCTATTTATTTGCATTATTCACGATTATTCACATACTTTAGTTGTTCCCTTTTTTTCTACATTTGAGTTCAGATATCAGTTTGTTTATTGGATTATAAACTTCAGGCTCTCATAATGTATGTTTGGAGTACTGGATATGTGTGCTGACAATACATGTGGGCAGTTATTCCAGACTGACAGTGACTGTAGTTTACTAAATCTGGCGAATGCTAAATAATACAATATACTTATTTGGCCAAGGCAAGCTGCATGCATGGCTCAACAGTTGTGCAGCCTGCAAATCTGTTTGTTATTATGCTAATTATTAGAACTTTGAAACTAGGGTCCTGAAATTGTGTGCTGTAATGTGTCATTACGAGATTTTGCGCCATTTTCTTTTTCCACATACATACCATCTTCAATATGTCAAGGGTTTACTTAACAGTGTACGTATGTTGCGATGATGTGTTCATAAAAGCTGACATGACAAGGGACGAAATTTACACTGACGCCGTGACGGATGTACAACTGGTAATTAGCATTGTCTCTCTCTCACCAATTGCTCTTTTTATTAGGAATAGTAAAATTTTGAAGATGAAGTTTAAAGTGAAAGCCTGTAGATAGAACATTGTAATTCAGTTTGCTGATAGATTCAAATATATGATAAATATTCTGATTGGAATTGAATTATGTATACACCATAGCGAGGACATCCATGTGGCAAGGCTAGAAGTAATCTGATTGAAATTTGATCTATATTGGGGCAAATATATGTTATTGCAGGATTTGGATTAATTAGACTGTATCATGCTTAAAAACCCCTTATGTGAAATCATGGCATATGATATTTTAGGAATGTTCATTCGAAGGAATTATGGATGGGTTGTATAAAAGGATTTTGCTGGAGTAGACCACTGTCCCGCAAAACAAGAGTTTTGGGGGGTGTGGGCGGTGGTATTCGGGTGAAATGTCGAAATATGGGATCTCTATATATAACCCCATGCTTTATATAAATCAACATCGATGTTGATTTATATAAACCATGGGGTTATATATAGAGACCCCATATTTGAGATGTTGATTTATATAAAGCATTTGATATGTGTGTAGGTCTACTCACAGGCCCGCAAGTGGTATTCAGGTGAAATGTTGAAATATGGGGTCTCTATATATAACCCCATGCTTTATATAAATCAACATCGATGTT
Organism: Hanleya hanleyi; assembly: GCA_036873755.1. Lineage (NCBI taxonomy): Eukaryota > Metazoa > Mollusca > Polyplacophora > Lepidopleurida > Hanleyidae > Hanleya > Hanleya hanleyi. Next base: position 26,939 of record JAVTVY010006895.1, read on the forward strand.
GCTTTATATAAAGCATGGTGTTCTATATAGAGACCCCATATTTCGAGATGTTGATTTATATAAAGCATGGGGTTATATATAGAGACCCCATATTTCGACATTTCACCCGAATACCACTTGCGGGCCTGTGAGTAGACCTACACACATATCAAATGAAGAGACAGCTAGCCTTCCAGTCCTAAATACATGTAATATCTTCATTCTGTTTTATATTACTTGTAACAGCATGCAATAAAAATCTTGATCTATCTCTTTCAATCTGTGGTTTGTTCTTATGGTTTGGTATTGCAGCACACTGCCATCTGTGTGTGGTGACAGTTGGATAAGGGACTGTTCAACTTCCAGTATTAATATACACAACAAAAATTTGCCCCCCCCCCTCTAACACCATGGAATATTCTCCAACCACCCCCCCCCCCCCAATCTCCTCCCTTTGCTGTGTATGTAATACTTGAAAGTCAGTCCCAAGGTGTATTTCATGTCACGAAGATCTCACAGTGAAACACCCTTACCGAAATGCAAACTCTGGCAATGATATGGTAGCAATATGGCAATGATATGGTAAGAACTGGTAATACTCTGGCAATACATATGGTCACAAAACCAGATGATCTGGTTTGACTATGGTTCTATTTCTATGATCTGGTAACAATATGGTTTGGAAAGAACTTGTCATTTTTTTACACACTACAACTGGTAATGATCTGGTTTGACAAGGACTTTGTTGTCAGCAGTTACATACACTGGCAATGATCTGGTTTGACAAGGACTTTGTTTGTCAGCACTTATTACATACAGTGGTAATGCTCTGGTTTGACAGGGACTTTGTTGTCCACACTCACATACACTGGCAATGATCTGGTTTGACAAGGACTTTGTTTGTCAGCACTTCTAACATACACTGGTAATGATCTGGTTTGCACATCAGAGATCTGGTTTGAAAAGGACTTTGTTTGTCAGCACACACAGACACTGGTAATGATCTGGTTTGAAAAGAACTTGATGATTCAGACTGAAAGCCTATATAATTATCAGAAAGGATATACTCTGGTATTGATCTAGAAAGAATTGACTTAAATATTGGTCATCTCCCTTGAACATAGAGGGCGCTGCTAGTTTGAATTTCAACTGATTTTGGGGGGAAGCTGAGCTAAAGGTCTACATAAAATGTTGTGCAGTTTGAGATCAAATAATTCACAAAGAAGGTATGTAAATCCTGTACAGATCGTCTCATAGGGATTATGAAACTTCAGCTGGCATTCTACATAAAGCTTTTTTATAATTTTAACCCAATAGTTTATTAAAATACTGTAGTTAATTCAAAGCCCAAGCTATAACAACAACAACATGTCCATGGAAGAGCATATGTACTGCAATAGATTTAGTGCCAGTCATCATATACAAGTTTTAACAAAGTGTACCATGCAAATTTAACGATTTAAGAAACTACCAGTGCACATGGCATGCATGTACAAATTATTCAGTATATGTTGGAGTATAATTACAACCTATATGGCCAGCAATGGATATTCAGGATTCTATTCTTTGACACAGATCATCCCCAGAGCATTACCAGAGCATTGCCAGAGCAATACCCTATCAAAACCAGATTAAAACCAGATCATCAAACCAGTGTATTACCAGAGCATTCGATCGTCAAACCAGAGCATTACCAGATCTATTGCCATATCGATACCCCATGTTCCAAAAACAGATCATTACCCCATCAAAACCACATTGATACCAGATCACCTAACCAGAGTATTGCCAGAGCATTTTCCATATTGATACCAGATCATTGCCCCATTCTTCAAACCAGAGCATTACCAGATGTATTGCCATATCGATACCCCATGTTCCAAAAACAGATCATTGCCCCATCAAAACCAGATTAATACCAGATCACCTAACCAGAGTATTGCCAGATCATTTTCCATATTGATACCATATCACTCATACCATATCATTACCAGATCATTTCCATATTGATACCAGATCATTACCAGATCATTGCCATATTGATACCAGATCATTACCAGATCATTACCATATTGATACCATATCATTACCAGATCATTACCATATTGGTACCAGATCATTGTCCCATTCTTCAAACCAGATCATTACCAGATGTATTGCCATATCGATACCCCATGTTCCAAAAACAGATCATTGCCCCATCAAAACCAGATTAATACCAGATCACCTAACCAGAGTATTGCCAGAGCATTTTCCATATTGATACCATATCACTTTTTACTCTGGCAATGATATGGTTTCAATATGGTTTTGATCTGGTTTTGATCTGGTAATGCTAGGGCAATTTTAGCATATTATGGTAAGGGCATATTCTTTTCGACTGCATAGAGTTTTGTTTTTATCAAGCGGCGACTTTGGAAGATCTATTTAGTTGGACTGTGGCATGAGTACTTAGAATTTTTTTGATCATCGCAGGCCTGTCATCGCTATATATCTGAAATATATATTTTTAGTTGGACTGTGGCGTGAGTACTTAGAATTTTGTTTGATCATCGTAGGCCGGTCATCGCTATATATCTGAAATATTGCTGAACGCGACATTAAACCTTAATTCTCTCTCTCCTAAGCTGGGTTCATTACAGCTGTATGGTCATACATGTACCTGTAAACGGCCTTGTTTGCCAACTGCCTTGTTCAGGCTGCTTGAAAGGTTGTGCTACAGTTTGCTAAAGTGAATAGACCAAAATTTAATTAGTAAACTTGGCACATACAGTTAAATTTCACCAATGGGGGTGGGGGGGGGGGGGTGTAGTTGATGTCTGGTATACATGGCTGTTTGATGATTGCATGCACACTTTTGAACATCCTTAATGAGGCTCTATGAGGTATAGTGAAAACATCTGAATTGAAGTCTGTTAGGTATACACATGGACACAGTTGTCTTCTGAGGTATTTGAAGAGCTGTGTGTTTGACCTTGTTCATGTTGTTAGGTATGTGCAGATCAATTCAGCCCTGTGAGGTATTTATAGAGATGTGTGTTTTACCTTGTTAGGTATGTGCAGATCAATTCAGCCCTGTGAGGTATTTATAGAGATGTGTGTTTTACCTTGTTAGGTATGTGCAGATCAATTCAGCCCTGTGAGGTATTTGTAGAGATGTGTGTTTTACCTTGTTAGGTATGTGCAGATCAATTCAGCCCTGTGAGGTATTTATAGAGATGTGTGTTTTACCTTGTTAGGTATGTGCAGATCAATTCAGCCCTGTGAGGTATTTATAGAGATGTGTGTTTTACCTTGTTAGGTATGTGCATATAAATTTAGCCCTGTGAGGTATTTATAGAGCTGTGTGTTTTACCTTGTTAGGTATGTGCATTTAAATTTAGCCCTGTGAGGTGTGTTTGTTCTTATGAGGTATGAACTAGACTTACAGTGATATACCTCGGAAGCCTGTTCGGTTGATGTGTGTTGCAAAAATTGAGACCTCATCCCAAGATTAATATGGCATTGATGCTGAATTTCCTGTATTTTCGAGTGTTATTCTTGAGGCAGGTCACTCTCGGTAAAAAGTGGGGGGAAGCAATGATTATGACAAGGTCAAGACGGACTATAGGACACAGTGAGTAATGTGTAGATCCATTGATTGGCACTGTGAGGTGTTTTCACTGAGTTCAATATATTGCTGTGAGGTATGTGCATCCTCGTATGGTACCTCAGAAGCTCCCCATTTGTGTGCTCTTTTGATACCTCACAAGCACTTCTCGTGCCAACATACCTTGTGAGGTACCGGACAAAAATACCTCTCAAGACCATAACCTCACAAGACAACATCCGTGGGTACGTGCGTGTATGCAAGTGTGTGTATGCGAGCGTTTGTGTGCGTATGAAAATGTGTGTTTGCGTGTGTGCTTGTGTGTGTAGGTGGTTGTGTGTGTGTGCGTGTGCGTGCATGTGCGTATGTATGTGTGTGTGTATGTATGCCTCTGTGTGTGTATGTGTGTGCTTGCGAGTGTGTTTCTTGGATCGGAGCTCTTGGAGCTCAAAGCCTGTGGAGCTCAGTGGACGGAAGTGACATTTGCATATGACCTCTTTGAGGTTACTTCCGCTTCCGTTCACGTGACCGGAAGTGACCTTTGACTCCGTGCGTGTATGCAAGTGTGTGTATGCGAGCGTTTGTGTGCGTCTGCAAATGTGTGTTTGCGTGTGTGCTTGTGTGTGTGTGGTTAGCAAGGCAGGGTGGCAGAGTGCAGTGGATGTGGTGAGGAGGCTCTGGTGTGTGTGGGTGATGTGTGGCCAGTGAGGCTTGGATCGGGACAGCCCGTGGAGCCAGAGATCCAGGAAGTGACGCGCACCTCTGTGACTGCTTCGCCACGTGACATCGGAAGTGACCGATCTCGGCACTCAAAGCGTGTGTGGTGTGGCGACGATCGGGCTGGGATCGCCCGTGGAAGCCAGAGAGTGGTGGTGACACCCTCTGGTGAGGTCATAAGCTTGCTCATGACCGGAGTGACCTGACCCCGGCGCAAAGGCGGTGAAACCTTTACATCGCTGCCAAGCCGGGTCAAAGGTCACTTCCGGTCACGTGAACGGAAGCGGAAGTGACCTCACAGAGGTCATATGCAAATGTCACTTCCGTCCTCTGAGCTCCACAGGCTTTGAGCTCCAAGAGCTCCGATCCAAGAAACACAGTCGCAAGCACACACATACACACCTCTGAGCTCCACAGGCTTTGAGCTCCAAGAGCTCCGATCCAAGAAACACAGTCGCAAGCACACACATACACACACAGCAGGTGCAAAGGTCACTTCCGGTCACGTGAACGGAAGCGGAAGTGACCTCACAGAGGTCATATGCAAATGTCATTTCCGTCCTCTGAGCTCCACAGGCTTTGAGCTCCAAGAGCTCCGATCCAAGAAACACACTCGCAAGCACACACATACACACACACACACACAGAGGCATACATACACACACATACATACGCACATGCACGCACACGCACACACACACAACCACCTACACACACACACACACACATACATGTGTATTGTCCCAAACGAGGACTATGTTCCAAATCCCCCCAATGATGGACTTCTCTCCAAGCTGTTGTCCAGGGCTCATGTTCTGAAGAGTTGCAAGTAACAGCGTAATATATCGATTGTGCACGTGACCGACCTCGAAAACTCGTTTTTTAGACGGCCGTATGACAAATAGCAAAAGAGGACATTTCACACCTGTGTGACAGAACACATTTTGTTTCTGTCCAAAGTAGGACATTTCACAGGAAGGCATTTATGTGCCCGAAATGTTGATGAATGGCTACGATTATGTTCTTTTACACCTTTTAAGTTGTTTTACTAGTATGTATTTCACATGGTTGTCCCTTCTTGTGTGTAGCTGTCCTCAATTGGGTATTCTTTATTGAAATCCAATATAAAACGGGTTTAACTGGTCAAGAAAGGACACACGCCACACGATATAAACCTTCAAAACGGGGACAAGACAGCGATGAATATGTCCTCAAATAATGGTTAATTATTTGAATGTGTGTGTGGTTATGTCCTCAATTGGGTACCTTTATCTGACGCTAGTGTGGAAGTGTTTACCCGATGACGAGGATGTATTCCGTACTCTATAAATCTTTAAAACGAGGAAAATAACATCAGCTTTCTTCAAACGGTTGGAGATCATTCAAGCCGGTAGTTGAAAGTTAGTGTAAGAAGTGTTTCATTAGTCGATAGGGGACAGATTCCATACGAAATGAACCCTTCAAAACGAGGACATTAACCTAAGCTATGTCTATGTCCTCAAATGGTTGCTTAATGAACACATAAAGCCATATCCTCAATTGGGTATTCTTTGCTGAGAGCTTGTGTCGACCGTGTTTTATCAATCAAGAGGACACATACATACTATAGTGGCCGACCTCCACAACTAGTGTTTTTCACGGCAATAAAAAGATAACAAAAAAGGACATTTCACTCCTGTGTGCAGAACACATTTCCTTCTGTCCAAAGAAGGACATATCAACAGTTTCTCAAAATTTGTATTTATGTGCATGAAAAGTTGATGAATGGCTACGAATCTGTTATTGTACACATTTAAAGTTTGTTTTACCAGTATGATTTGCACATGGCTGTCACTTCTTCACGTGTGTGTAGCCGTCCTCAATTGGGTATTATTTATTGAAAGCTGGTATAAAACGGGTTTAACTGGTCAAGAGAGGACACACGCCACTCGATATAAACCTTCAAAACGGGGACAAGACAGCGATGAATATGTCCTCAAATGATTGCGAATTATTCGAATGTGTGTGTGGTTATGTCCTCAATTGGGTACCCTTTATTAATCGCTAGTGTGGAAGTGTGTACCCGATGACGAGGATGTATTTCGCACGCTGTAAACCTTTAAAACGAGGAAAATAACGTCAGCTTTCTTCATGTGCTCAAATGGTTGCAGATCATTCAAGCCGGTAATTGGAAGTTGGTGTAATAAATGTTTCGTTGTTGATAGGGGACATATTCCATACGAAATGAACCCTTCAAAACGAGGACATTCGCCTAATCTATGTCTATGTCCTTAAATGGTTGCTTAATGAACACATGAAGCCATGTCCTCAATTGGGTATTCTTTGCTGAAAGCTTACAAGTGTGGAGAGTGTTTTAACAATCAAGAGGACACATTACATACGATAGTGACCGACCTCGACAACTAGTATTTTGACGGAGGTAAAGATATAACAAAAGAGGACATTTCACTCCTGTGTGACAGAACATATTTCCTTCTGTCCAAAGAAGGACATATCAACAGTTCCTCAAAATTTGTATTTATGTGCATGAAAAGTTGATGAATGGCTACGAATCTGTTATTGTACACATTCAAAGTTGTTTTACCAGTATGATTTTCACATGGCTGTCACTTCTTCACGTGTGTGTAGCCGTCCTCAATTGGGTATTATTTATTGAAAGCTGGTATAAAACGGGTTTAACTGGTCAAGAGAGGACACACGCCACTCGATATAAACCTTCAAAACGGGGACAAGACAGCGATGAATATGTCCTCAAATGATTGCGAATTATTCGAATGTGTGTGTGGTTATGTCCTCAATTGGGTACCCTTTATTACTCGCTAGTGTGGAAGTGTTTACCCGATGACGAGGATGTATTTCGTACGCTGTGAACCTTTAAAATGAGGAAAATAACGTCAGCTTTCTTCATGTGCTCAAATGGTTGCAGATCATTCAAGCCGGTAATTGGAAGTTGTTGTAATAAATGTTTCATTGTTGATAGGGGACATATTCCATACGAAATGAACCCTTCAAAACGAGGACATTCGCCTAATATATGTCTATGTCCTTAAATGGTTGCTTAATGAACACATGAAGCCATGTCCTCAATTGGGTATTCTTTGCTGAAAGCTTGTGTGGAGAGTGTTTTAACAATCAACAGGACACATTACATACGATAGTGACCGACCTCGACAACTAGTGTTTTGACGGCAGTAAAGATATAACAAGAGGACATTTCACTCCTGTGTGACAGAACACATTTCCTTCTGTCCAAAGAAGGACATATCAACAGTTCCTCAAAATTTGTATTTATGTGCATGAATAGTTGATGAATGGCTACGAATCTGTTATTTTACACCTTTAAAGTTGTTTTACCAGTATGATTTTCACATGGCTGTCACTTCTTCACGTGTGTGTAGCTGTCCTCAACTGGGTATTCTTTATTGAAAGCTGGTATGAAACGGGTTTAACTGGTCAAGAGAGGACACACGCCACACGATATAAACCTTCAAAACGGAGACAGCACAGCGATGAATATGTCCTCAAATAATTGCTACTTATTCGAATGTGTGTGTGGTTATGTCCTCAATTGGATACCCTTTATTTACTGCTAGTGTGGAAGTGTTTAACCGATGACGAGGATAGTAGTAGTAAAAAGCTAAATTGGATCGTATTTATGCAAATGAGAGCTCTCATCCAATCAGAAGCCGGCAAATCTTCGGCAATCTCCGGTAACGTTCGATCATCTCCGGCAATGTCCGGCCCTCTTCGGCAACGCCCGGCCCTCTCCGGGACAATAAATAGCCTTTATCTGCCCTTCCGAAGCATCCATGGCCTGTACAGGGGTCCCCGACAATATTTGCATCTATTTGCCCATGTTAAATGGCAAGTGGGGAACCCTCAGTTTTCCCATACAATGAAAGGGTCCTAGAAATTCAACCTGGGTCGGTTTATCAAGAGGCAGACGCGTTATCCATTAGGCTACGAGTCATATGATACAAACCAAGGTTGAAAATAGCATATATATGTCTACTATATGGCCCATACTGGCGCACTGGCCAATGTTGAACCCAATGGGAAATGTACTCCTGGTCATTGTAGTATGGGCTATTTGGTTTTGTTTTTCACATCTCAACACCTAGAACACGATGGGCAGAGTCCCGAAGCGATTGGTTGAAATTTTTTGAAAAAGTCACTGTGCGCATGCGTAGTGGATGAATAGCGCTGGGAGGGCGTTTTGGGGCCCAGAGGGGTCCATAGAGGGCCGGTTGAGTCGCGTGAGGTATCATTGTAAAGCACACGTGAGGGAGCATCCAGCGGGCTGGATGGAACGTGGAACTGACGTCATTCTGCGCAAGCGCAGTAGACAAAGGTTATGGAAATACACGTTTTGGGGTCTAGGTGGGCCACTATTGGGCCAATTGAGTCGAGTGAGGTATGATTGAAAAGCACACGTGAGGGAGCATCCGACGGTATGGGTGAAACGTGGAACTGACGTCATTCTGCGCATGCGCAGTAGTGGTTCAGTGTGGTTCAGAAGTTATTTAAGTGGTCGTCTGCAGTCTGTTTCGTATAATGGAACAATATCTAAAGCAGAACAAATTACATGTGGTGTCCCTCAAGGTTCCATTTTGGGACCATTACTATTCCTCATTTATATCAATGATGTAATACTAGTCTCAGATATTTTGAAAATCATTCTATTCGCTGATGACATGAGTGCAACGCTGTCCAATGCTAATCCACAAGTCCTCTTTGACATAATAATGTCACAAGAACTAACTTTATTACATAACTGGTCCTCGTGTAATAAATTGTCATTAAACATCAAAAAGACAAAATTCATGTTGATCCAACCCAACTGTAAAAGAAACGTACCATTCACGCCGGAGTTGCATTTAATGGGGCATGGCATTGAAAGAGTTGATTGTTTTAAGTTTCTCGGTGTATACTTGAATGAAAAATTAAATTGGAAAAATCATATCAACGAACTCTGTAAGAAAATATCGAGAAACATTGGCATGATTAATTCCGTCAAGCAATGCTTAAACAAAAGAACCCTTTATATCTTGTACTACTCACTCATTTATCCCTATCTATCTTGTAATGTCATTTGGGGCAACACTTATGTTAGCCACTTAAAACCTCTAATTCTCCTGCAAGAAAGAGCAATTCGAATTATTTCCCTTTCGGATAAATTCGAACACTCAAGTCCTTTATTTGCCAGCCTCAAAATATTGCCGGTCTTAGAACTTAATCGTTATGTTATGTTAATTCTGTCAGAAATTCATCCATCATTGCTCATTGTTGCCCAAACCATTCCATAAGTACTTCACCAAATTATCTGACATACACAATTATCCTACCAGGGGTTCCTCATATAAATTATATAGGCCCTTCTTCCGAACTGATTTTTCATATCACACACCTAAAATCAAAGCCCCTAGAGAATGGAACAAGTTACCCTCCGACTTGCAAAAATGTACATCCATATCATTATTCAAAACACTTGCGAAACAACATCTACAAACAGATAACACTACACCCATATACACTCTTAATTAAACACATACGGTATATACCAATGGTTGTATTTTATTCACCGCACTTTCTGATAATTACTTTTCATTACTCAACATCTCACAAACATAAATTGACGTCTCTTGTAAATGTATATGCCTTTTGTATTATGCTGGGATACCACAAGCCCCCTGGGGTTTTCTCCCGCCGATCACCATATCCTTCTTCTTTATCGACATCTGTGTATATATCATTACATCATGTGTTAATTTGTTATCAATTTCTCGGTTGGTGAATAAAAAAAATCAATTCAATTCAATAGACAAAGTTTATCGAAATTACAACACATATAAGGGAAGTAGGAAGAGGTGCCGACATACTGACTGCGTCACATGAATTCACAGAAATCAGAAATCATGGGCCCAGGTATGATTGTAAATACACGTTTTGGGGTCCAGGTGGACCACTACTGGGCCTATTG